>MUZC01004461.1:854011-899199 GCA_002072015.1 Radix auricularia
ATTATGTAGTTATCAGTAATTGTGTTTAGATTTTAGACATATTTTTATGAATTTTCTTGTGTAATGAATATACCTGACATTTTTTTAATTTAAAAGTAATTTCTTTACATTTAAAAAAAAATTATTTTCTCTTTAATCTAACTACAAGTCACCACAAATGATGACGTAAAACTCTCTAAACTTTTACACATATTCTAATGACGTCAACTAAAAAAACAACTAATTCTTTTGCACCATTTCGCACCACTCTTCAATGCACACAGTACTGCGCATTGTACTTCCGGCAATGGCGGCCGTTCCCTTCGCTAGTGTTACCTCTCGATTCGAAATATTTTTTGGTAGTTTTAACGGGGTTTTTTAACGGATCGAGTAACTGAGTGTTGATGCACAAATGGCAGGTCAGGACATACAAAAAACATATATACCTCATGGGTCTAGGACTTATGGATGCTGAGATCAAGGGTGATGACGGACGGACGGACGGACGGACAAAACGGGTGCAATAGCGCATTCGACTTCTCGAAAATGCGCTAAAAATGCTGTTGGAGATTAACTCATATTATATACGTATTTTGATACCATAAAAGATTAAATTTAAATAACGTTTGTAATACGCCGCAGCCTATTAGTTATTTTAATATGTATCTTTCCTTACTGATTACAGTTTCAGTATGCAAATATACACACCTTAGGTTCTGAGAATGCAGTCCACACACATTTGGCTGATGGGTAAACCTTTTCCGTGCTGCAAGTGACCAGAGCGTGACTTTCATTGAAGGTATAATTACACAATGGCTTTTCTGGTGGGACTGAACAAGAAAAAATATTGAAATTTGCTTCTATTTGAATCAACTTTTTCTTTCTCTATTTTTCTCTATCCCTCCCTCCCACCCCATTTCTCGTTTTCTCTGTCTCACAGTCAGTCTCGCGTCTGTCTGTCTGTATGCCTGTCTTTATGTTTGTCGGTCTGTCTGTATGTCATAAAACTACGTCTAATCGTGCATTTTGGAATGTTTAATTTTACAAGTTTTAAACTTCATATATATAGTTGACTAAAAGAATATCGTTGCTTTTAGTATTTTCCCCTTATTTGGACATTTCCACTTCAAATTTGCAAAACATGCACTAGAATAAATTTTGTCATTGGGTAGTTGTAGAATTTCGAACATTGCTTCATGTGACTAAAAGTTTTAATTAAGACTAAGAAAATGGCCTTAAAAAATAAAATAGATCCATTGATAAAAAGAACAGTTAATATTCATTCAGTTGTCTTTGATATTTTTCACTGATCGTCATGAACATAATGACTTTTAGATGTGCCCAAACTCACCATAAATGAAAAGCGAACAAGTTGTGTTCACTTGAACCGATTCGCCGTTAACCTCGACGCCACAAATCAGCGTTGATTCATCTCATGCCTCAACCTTCTCTATAGTCATGGACAAGACCAGATGCGTGTCGTTTTTTGTTACAAGTCCAGTGTATCCATTTTCACCAGTACACGTGGTCGTGTTACACTCAATTAACGCGTTATTGTTCCTGGACACGGACATTGTACTGGCGTTAACACTGGTCACACAAGTTATGTTCCAATCTTCTTGCCCCACCCGCACAGCCGGACATGACATGGAAGGATTGGAAGAAGCTGCAGAAGCTAAAACAGTTTTGAGTTTTTATGTAACGAATTTAAAAATAAAAATTCTGATTAAATCATCTACTTAAATTTTAAGGGCAGTATCGGGGGGACATTATGATCGTGAAAACAACAAAGGCTGTACAGCTCTGTGTATGTCTCGGTCATAAACATCTTATCTTTTAGTATCTAAGTTACATATTGTCTCTAATAGGAATTAAAATTTGAAACTTTAATGATTTGAAAAAAAAGTTTGAATGCGTTACGAAAGAGATTTTTAAAAAATATATTTGATAGAAAATACACGAACAAATTGTGCATTAAAAACATTAAATTAAGCCTTATTAATGAACAAATTTAGATACTTAAACCCGTGAAGCGCGAAAAGTTCGTAAACAGATTAAATAAATGGGAAGCTTGTTTAAAAATTATAATAAAGTGATAAAATAATTAATACTTATATATAATAACAGCTACAATTTAATGAATGTATACTACAACATGAATAATTTACTTATTATTAGCTCTAAATTACCTGATGCACATGAATACAGCCAACAAAGGCTAATGATAATACTACTTAAGACCAGCGGTGATGGTCGAGAAGTTTTCATTGTTGATTGAACTTTGTGTCCACAGTGAATAGAAAAATTAGTTTCCTTTAAGATAAAGGGATGATTGTGTCCTATTTCTTATTCACTTCCTGAATAGCACTGCACATGCATCTGACAACAGCATTAGTTTTGTAATAACGTTTGACGCAAATGTGTTGAATCAACAAATCATTTGTTAGGTCATGGGTTTTTCCAGACCACAAAAAATGTTAAGCTTTATATCTATCCGTCTTTAGTTAAATTTTTCTGCACATGGATATGGTTTATTATAGTTAAATAGGATAAGAATAGTTATATTATTAATTCCATCAATATATGAAAAGTTTGCTTTCACTGCTAGTCACTGGATATCGTATGCTTAATTAAAGTACAGTGAAAACGAGTAATTAACAAATAATGACTAATTTGTTTACAATTTACTTAAAAATTTAAAATTTATGAAATCGCTCGGCTGAAACAGTGGAAAAAAAAGAACGATATAATAATATTCGACACGACACAGCGTTAAAGCCAAATATGGAAGTGTGGTGACACGCGAAGGGAAATGAATCAATTGACAGGGAAGGTTTTAAGTGTTTTTTTAATAAAAAAAACCTTTGACAAGATAACAACTAAATGATTTTTATCGCGGTCTACAATGGCGGTTCCTGATGTGTTTGGGTCCCTTGATTATTGCTGCCTTGTGTACAATTATAAAATGACTGATGCTACGGTTACGGTTAGGTTATAGGTTAAATGCTGTGTGTTAAAATGAATGGTCGAAGCCATGACTTATCCATGTTTGTTGCTATGCCTAGAATAAGTGCTTAAAATGCAGTGAGTGAGGCACGTATTCATTGTGATTACTCACCCATATGACAAGAGCAATGTGTGTGCTATATAATTTCGCATCCTGCAGAGGTAACACACTTGTCAACGTTTAGGGCGGACTGACCCGTTACAATTTTCAAGCGTGTTTTTAAGATGTAAAATCAAGTTTTGGTGTTTAGAAACACTTCCTTGATTACAGAAAGGACTGAACCAGAATATAACGTAAACTTATCCCTCTTATATCAAAGAGAACACAGAAACTCCACCATAAGGTTCAAACGTGAAACATAATGACTTAATTCTGTCCAAGTTAACAATATCATATCGATTCCAGAGATAGACGGTTACAGAGTTTAATAAGAATCTACTAGTGACAACTTAACAAATCTTTTTTTTGGTGGTCTTGTTCTACTGTCTTACATGTGTTAATTTTATGTGAGCATATTCTAATGACTCACTAACATACTTTAATTTAGGTTAGACATCCTGAACTGACTAAATAACTTGTTAATTATTTTTTTTTAACATCTGACTCACTAGAAGAAGTTATTTTTGGATGGAAAAAAAGACAGCTGTTAATGTAAATCTATATATATATATAATTCTGCTCATGGTTCAACCATCCTGGGGGAGCTACCATCTCCTACCAGGCGCGTCCTCATGTGGTGGATAGATGAATAACCCTTAAATATAAAGGTTAGCCGTGAATATTGAATAAGCGGCCGTGGACAAACTGGTTTGCTGTCGTTGTGGATGGGGTGGGGTATCCCTTGGTAAGGATACACTTTAAAAAATGCCTTATAAATCCAAAGGAATGATTGCAAAAAAGCGAACATAGAGCGATTAAAATCTAAACCAGGAAAAATGAGACCGTTAGCTAGGGACAGCAATCATCTAGGAGAAAAAGCTCCGAAATAAAATAAACTGCTGCCTTGTGATTCACAGAGGCTACGGAATCTTACCCGAAAAATAAGGCAGCTATCCAGAGAGCTGAAAGGGAACCCTCCCAGATGGTTTTGCGGAACCAAGCCATATAAAAAGAAGATACTTACTGAAGCAAAGCAAAGCAAACATATGTAACACAGTCAGAGGCGAGCGTAGAGCTCCGCTATGAGGGTGAAGTCAACAGAATCCTACAATGCCGACCACCCTAAAAATTACCTCATCCACTAGGCACCTCTCAACTTGTGAACTTGGAATGTCCGAACACTACAAGAACCAGACAGATGCGCCCAAGTCGCCAAAGAGATGGTAAGGTACAAACTACAAATTCTGGGACATTTGGAGAAACTAGACTTCAACCAGGCGAAATCATGCTCTTCTCTGGAAAAGAAAAGGAGGAAGACATCCATGAAAATGGAGTAGCACTCAAACTACAAAATAAATTATTATATGATCTCTCAATAAAATACGAAACCTGCCCAAGTAAACAACCGAAAAAACACCAAATACTGGATCAGCGATGAGACATGGCAAAGAGTTAAAGATAGGAAACATGCAAAACAAAAAGTAAATCAAGCAAAAACAAGAAAAACTAAACAACTTACCCAACAAGAATACCAAAAAATTTCAAAAGAGGTCATGAAAATTCTTTGAAATGACAAACGAACACTTTATAATAAGCTTGCTGAACAAGCTGAGGAAGCAGCAGGAAAAGGAGATATAAAACAGTTATACAAAATTACTAAACTCTTGAGTGGCAAGAAATCTAATTACAATGTACCAGTCCGAGACAAACAAGGTAAAGTACCCTCCTCCATAGATGAACAGCTTAGAAGATGGAATTAAATGTGCAGGGAGTGCTAAACAGACCAACCCCTCTTAACCCACCCAATCTGACCACTGGAGAAACACTGGACATAAATATGGAAGAGATATACAAAAAAGAAAAATGGACGGCGATCAACCAAATGTGTTCAGTGACAGAAAAGTAGTCACACACTTTCCTCAACAATTACTTTTGTTGTATACAACGATTGTATGTTGCCCTTTCAAGAGTTCCATCTTTTTATTCACTCACAGTCGTTTGCCCAAACCCACCCCATTTGGACAACTGTTTTTCAAAAAGTGTTCACCCGTCACTAAATCATTAGCGGCGTATGCTACTACGTGGTCGGCTATCAGTTTACGTTTGTGTAAACAAGGGTTTTGCAGGGTGGGGGGTTTACAAGTAGCTAACCACAGAGCACATGTTTCCACAACAACAAAGCGTCGGCAGTTATCTCCACCTCCAAGGTTCATTCGCTTTGTTCTGATTTTTTTGGTGATGTAATTTTTGTCTGTTCACTCCCATTTCTTTGCAATATTTATGACAACTCTGCGGCGTATGCTACGCCACGGGCATCTAGTAATAAATATTTGAGTAGAACGATGTAACCATTTTCTTGTTAATAGGAATGGGATGCATTTTCAGTCAACTGAATTTTTAAAAATTCTAAATGGCAAAAGACGAAAGAAATGTCTTTTTTGATACTACTTTTTAAAAATTATTTTAAAAAAATAAAAATTTACTATTTAAATATAACTTTTATGATTTTTTTTAGAGCCACAAAGTTAAATCACAGCAAAACTGTAGTTATATACTTGTATCTATTTCCTAACTTTAAAGAATTTATAAACCCTCTCATAAACTGGTGTTGTGGTCGAGCGACATGTGCTGTCGGCTGGTGTAACGAGATTCAAGGGTTCGACTCTGTGAGAAGGCTGAATTTTAGTTCTTGGTCAAAGGGTACCCCTTGATCCACCCAGTACCGAATGGCCATTTAACACTAAGTAAGGAAACACAGTTCCCTCATAGCCGTGGCAGTAACAGCGTCTCTCATGTTCAAAATACTAAAAAAGAAACTGAAACCCTCATCTATTCAAGTAATTTTCTAATGGCAGACATCAACGACCACATCAAATAATAACGTGGAAGGCAAAAAAATTATAACAATTATAAGTCATAAATATAAATAAATGATAAACAACTCCAACAGATGTATATGGAGTGATATTTTACATGAATCTATAAAGACTAAACAGCTTTTAATATCTTGCAGTTGATATGAGCACAGTTTCAATCAGTAAATGTAAAAAAGAACGTAATCAGGGTAAGGGTTAGCCTGACAGGACATAACAAAACAGCGAATATTTTGGCAAAGAGCCTTCCTCGACGAACAAAAAATACACAATAAAAAGAATTTAAAAAAATATCTTTTATTTAAAAAAAACAACAAAGCAAAACCAAACCCAAGCAATAAATATAAAAAATAAAATTGTAATGACAATATTTTAAAAGCCATTACGTAATTATTCCTGTATTTTAAGACTATAAACCTAAACTCTTTTCACCCAATTGTTGGTACTCTGTTAAAAGGGACGTAACGGGGGGCTGATTGAAGAACAGAACATTGTCAACCCTTTGACCACATTCCTAAGGAAAACAAGTGTCCATAATAAACGCCAGTATCACTTGACCACTTCACTCTGGAGACATAGCTCGTATGGGTGTTCGATGTTTGGTTCTGCTGGCACACATTCTTTGTAAGTGTCATTGACAAGTGTGGGCTCTGTAGTTCTTGAGACTGGTTCTGGATCACCTGAAGTTTATGACAAAATTAAATAACTTCATACATCACCAGAAAGGGAAATTTGAATAGTCTTGTTTTCTTCCTTGATTTTTACCTTTATGGATCTTTTTTTTTACGTTATACACACCCAACTCAAAGAGTGAGTAGTTAGTTTTTAAAAATGAAAACGTTTATAAAGAGCTATTTTATTTAAATCAAATTGAAATTCTTCACGGATATATTACCACAAACAAATCTAACGTAAATGCGCTGTTGTAAAAAATAATTGAAATATCATACAGCGTGTTATCAGTATAACTAATCAAAGTTTTACGTGGAAATAGTTGTCTAAATGAATCCAATGCAGTTAAAACTTTGTTAAAAGTCAAGATGACAAGAAATGTTATACATTTCGAACAAAAACAGCATTAAAAAACAAATAAACACTTAATATTTTATTCACCTCCTGCGCCACATCCTTCCGGCTGGCAATTATTTTCCCTGCAACATGTAAAATTAACTATTTTCATTTATTATTCAATTACGGTCTATTATGTTTTTGTTTGTGTATAAGTGTGTTTGTGTGTTAGTATGAGGCTGGGGTAGTTGTGTCTCGTTTTTGCGAGATATAAATCAATTGTCTGCTTCAAAAATCGAATATTGATTTTGAAAAGCGTGCAACAGTTTTATAAGGAACACGGTACATTTAAATACTTTTACTAAAAAAATCCAATAACACACTTTTCATTTTTGAAAATCTGTCGAATTAAAAGCCCAAATGAGTTCTCTTTCAGTGTTAATTTAAGACTATAAACATTGACTGATTTAATCTTAAAACGCAAGCCCTCAATAGAGAATTTCTCAAGTTAATTTAATGCAGTAAATAATAGTTAAAATTGCGATTGGTATGATAAAAAAATTGTTGTAATTAATCGGGAAAAAATTTCATTGATTGGTCGATTAATTTCCATTCATTATATTTTTTTTAGATAGATCCTATTAAGTAGCGATTAATTATTTTGAAAAAAAATCATTTAATTTGCGGTCATTCCATGACATATATACAAGATTTAAGGAAAAACAATTTTAGTTTACGTATGCACGTCTAAATAAATAATAATAATACGGGGGAAAAAGTATGAAGAGTACAAAGGAAGAAACTGCTGGGTCACATTATTGTAGTTTTGAGATATTCAAGTATTAAAGTTCAAATTTATGAAGATTTCTTAAAAATTAACGAAATAGATTTGAATGTCTAGTAGGGTTAGAGACATATTTTTAAAAATAAAACCTTTTTCAGAGCATCCTATTTCTTATCAACTATCAAATACAGGGGATAAGTAAAAAAGTAAAAAAATGTCCCAAAGCCGTTTCTTCCATTGTTCTCTTCGTATGTAAGTAACAAAAATGTAAAGTATTGATAAATTGGGAAAAAAATTAAGAAATATTTTCCCTCAATTTTAATCGAATATGAATCACTCAAATTAATTTAAAGTGATTAATTTTAAACGATTAATTGATTAATTAATCGTTAATTTACGCAGCCCTAGTTAAATGTATACTAAAATGAATATACTTAAATATATGCTTACCTAAGTATTTCCACTTGATTTCGTCTACCTATAAAAGAGTTTGATTTAAAAAAAAATATTCAAATTCTAAATTACGATAGTTTATCAACAAGAGTCAATCACATAATAAAAGAAAATAAGATTAAAAGTGGAAAAATTGCCTTCAGAACACACTGAAACTAATTGCTAAAGTAAACATCACGCTGGTGTTATTGATAATCATGTTTTAAATGTCTTTTCTCTATTGAAACCAACATTATGATATCTTAAATCATATTTTATCGGTTAATCTGTGCATTATTTTTAGTCCTAGTGTTAAACGGTTTCCATATCCTTTCTCGGTATAGTCTCTCCCCAGCCCCCCCCCCCCCACAATAAACCGAACAGCAACTTCGTATACTTGCATTTTTCTTAGCAAGCCAATGTACTTAATAATATTTAATATACTGTTTAATATACTGTTTAATATATTTACCTTTCCATATAATTATAACTAAAATTATGATGACCATTACGATGCCAGGAAGTAGGGCAATAATCAGAATTTCAGTGAGACCCAATTTTTGAATTAAAGATATTTGGTCTGCAGAATGAAAAAAAAAAGGCACATTATTTTTTTCTAACAAATTTAAGCAAATTTTAATATTGATGCAAAGTTAGTCTAGTAGTTTAAGAGCTAGTCATTTTTTACGGCATTTATTTGTGTTCAAATAAAATCATCCCACTTACTTCCTTCAGCGCCTGGGGCTACAATCAGTCTGACTTGAGGACATTCCTTATTTTCAATATACAACGAGAAGACATGACGATTCAACTTTAAGAGATTGCTGGTGTTATTCTCAACGTTGTAGGAGCTCAAACTTGACAGAGTGATGTTGTACTCAACGAAACTATCCCTTGTCACATTCACTTCTCCCACTTGTATTCTATAAACACTTGTGGGTCGCTCAGTCTGAACATGATATATGATGGTGTATATTTGATGTAATCCAACTAGGATGCTGGATGTCCATGACAGGGTGGCCAAATCTTGAGCGGTCTGCTTTACTTTGAAGTCCTTTGGGCAGACAAGAAGATCTACGGATTAGAGGAAGTGTTTTATTTTTAAAAATCCTTTATATTAACTTTGGTCTTTTACTTACTAGCTTGCAGAAAAAATTTTGGATCGATTTTTAATCCCCTTTCTCGTAAGCTAGCAAGCTGAAATGTTTCAGGCAGACTTAAGCGGTGATTAAAATAATGTTTTAAAATTTCAAATGGATCGAATTTATTGTAGTTAAATTGTTTTATTTATTTCTATGAAGCATTATAATTTTTGTGCAAGAGTGTCATGGTGCTTATTATATTGAACGAACATTTTAAAAATACTTTCATGTTGCATCTGAGCGGTGCGTATTATATTGACAATACTTTTTAAAAAGGTAGTGAGTATAGCCTCGTCAGGACGACCCAATATGCGGCTGCATACGCGCTCGTTCACTTCCGGTTATTGCTATTCTTGGTAACATTTTTTTATAAGGTTAAAAATTTCATCGGTGAATGTATGGATGTGTGGTCATATTGATAGTATGATAGTACGCTACATCGCAGGTCCGGGGTTCGATTCCTTATTGATGCCTATCTTTTTGTTGTTTTTTTAAACAATACTACATGAATTGATAATGAATAAGATTTTTTTTTTAAATGGTTTGTTTTGATGTTAGGTTTAGGGATAGACTTTAGGGTTACCTTTAGGGTTACTTTAAATGATAGTTTTTAGGGTTTGGGTTAGGTTTAGTGATAGTTTTTAGGGTTTGGGTTAGGTTTAGTGATAGCTTTTAGGGTTTGGGTTAGGTTTAGTGTTAGTTTTTAGGGTTTGGGTTAGGTTTAGTGATAGTTTTTAGGGTTTTGGGTTAGGTTTAGTGATAGATTTGAGAGATTGTTTGAATGCACATATAGAATCGGAGGTTCAATGAAAGGCGCAGTGAATACTTGTAACTCTTCAATTTTATAAACATCATTTTATAAACAATGTTACTAAGAATAGCAATAACCGGAAGTGGACGAGCGCGTATGCAGCCGCAAATTGGGTCGTCCTGACGAGGCGATACTCACTACCTTTTAAAAAATATTCCCAATCAGTAAATGTAGATCTATATGCTATTAATTGCTAATCTGTCTCGCGGTGCGCACTATGTTAAACATGATTTTATAAAGATTTTTCCGTGATCAAATCGGGGTGAAATTTAGCAGTCAGACAGAGTAGAAGGGTTTTTTTTTAATGCTAAAAATCCTTTATTTGAGATATAACTAAATTGTTTCATCATTGAATTGTCGTGCTATGCGTATTTTAATGAACATTTTTTAGTTATGTCTCGTATATAATTGATTTATGGTAAAAAATGTGTTTTTTAACGTTCTTAAATTTAACCAAATTAAACAATTTCAAAATATTTCAGAGTTTCAACAGAAAATATTTTTTAATGCAACAGTGATATGACATAATAAATTTTGAGAATCCACGAAAGACATTTATCTAGTATGAGGGGAACATTTATTCTTGTTTGTTCTGAAATAAGAGTTATGACAAACAATGTGTTTATATTATATTACATAGTATTTAATCATTGTTTGAGCTTTAACAACTGCCTTCCAAAACGTTTGTTAGTCCAATAATTTGGGGATCATAATAAAATAAGCAAACAGACAATGAGACTATGGGCACCACACTAATTTTATACTTATGACCAGACTGTGACAAATATCGGAACTTGAAATGAAATACTTGCCTCGTTGTGAGGAAAAGGATCTGCATGCTTTTTCTACTAGGACAACATGCAAATAATACGATTGAATATAGTTAATTTACACAAATAAAAAATATAATTATAAAACAAAAAAATATTACCTATGTAAGCCTTTGTTATCGATATACTGTATTTTTTAAGGCCACTTTCAGCTTCAGATGAATTCATGGTTTGGACTTCTGCAATTATAGACATTATTGGCTTGAATAATTAATCGAGTCAGTAAAAATAAAAACCCAACTTGATTTTACTTTAGGCATCGTCATAAGTGTATTTCATTAAAAAATAATTAGGATAAATCATTGTTTAGTAATATTAATTAAAACAGAAAAATTTCATTATTTCCTGTACTAGTTACTTTGACTAATCAATTCGTTGGAACACTGAACATAACTTTTAAAACAAATAATTGTGAATTGTTTACCCGACTCTTTAAAAGTCAACATGTTCTCAGAATGATAATTTGGGTAAACATGACTACCGGAGCAAGTGCACGATTTGTTGTGCATGATCCCTGTGAGCTGAACACTCATCGTCACAACTTGCCCTTTAACTGTGACACTACTGGACGTTGTGCCCACATTGTCACTGTCACAATGTAATGTCGTACTGTACACAGGCGGACGTCCACCGAGTACACTACAAGAGATGGTGACGATGTCTGTCTCTGTGTATTCACTTTGTGTCGGTGTAACATCTAGTACTGGAGCTTCTGCTGGTGGCACTGAAAATAACATTCTATTTTATATGTACGTTACTCATAAAGAAATAAAGTGTAAATGTTAAAATTTTGTTGAAGATTCAAATTTTTTTTTTAGTGAATTAAAATAAATGTATATAGTTCATTTTTACAAAATGCGTTTTGCCCCAAATTAACATAGTTTGGATTTTAAATGATTTGTCATTACTCAGAGCCACTTCATTTTTTTGCCAGTTTACTTTATTTTTTTTCTCTTTTAAACAATATGCATGTCGTTTTGAGGTCATTCATTTAGTATCCTCTCTTTCCATAAATTATGTTAACAGGAAAGTGATTTCCGATAAGTCATTATTCTCTTTGTGGTACATCGTCTTTTAAGAATATGAGCAGCTTTAGATATACTTCCTTTTTGCCACTTATTTTACTGTTCATCAGTTGGTTTAATAGCCGATGACTTTATTTTCTCAATGTATTTATTTAAGAGTTCAAGTTGTATTGTTCTCTTTTGATCACTGCCATAAAAAATGAAATAATTGCGTTTTTTTTCTTTTCAATTCGTTGGCAGCATTATATTGAGTGCTAATGAAGTATAGAATAAGCCACATACCAACGAGAATAAAAATGTCTTGTGTTTCCACAGCCGCACCTCTTGACATGTCTTTCCCTCCTAAGTCAGTAGGAAAGAATGAGACATTGAGCTGGTAATTAGTCCTGTAAGTTATTGGAAAACTGGCAGTACAAGTTGAGTTGTAGAGATGTATTGTACCACCCAGAAAGCGCACAGCCGACGAGACTGTTGCAAACTTCACCTTCGAATAAAAAGACAAAGCCCTATGCAATATAATAATAAAGATTCTTTATTATGTAGTTATTAACTTAATTATACGCAACATTAAAAGTTAAGTGTTTGTTGCCTATAAGGCAAGGCTTGTAAATAAATACTAACACGAAATAGTAAACTCAGGCAGGATTAAGTTGAAGATTTAGTTTTCTAGATATTTTCCTGTATGAGATGCTGCTATGAAGGATAAGCTCTCCTCCTCTACCATCACTTGACCCGCCCCATCTCAGAACACAATTTTTTACACATCGCTTTTGAATATGTTTTCACAGGGAGTAATCGTCATTGAGTTGTTTTATCATTATTTTTAGAAAAGTCTTGCTTCTGTTTAAAATACCTTTGGTTCTGAGAATGCAGTCCACACACATTTGGCTGGTGGGTAAACATTTGCCGCACTGCACGTGACCAGAGCGTGACTTTTATTGAAGGTATAACTACACAATGGCTTTTCTGGGGGAACTGGAACAAAATTAATTGTATAATTTAAGAGCAATAAAATTATAATAAAATTCTAGTTTTACAATAATTTCAAAATAAATAAAAAGTTTAAAAAAATAATTCTTTTATTGGTTTAGTTCTGTATGATCGTCTTCAGCATTCTTCCGTCTCCAGAGACGATGGTACATCACCGTTGGGTTTGGTTACATTTCCTCGTGTGGCTGAACAGTCCAATCCTTGAGTGGCAGTCTTTTCCACAGTTTTTCACACGAGTTCTGTGCTTCCGAATGTTTTTGGCGTTTCTCCTAGCTAATCTGCAAGTAGCCTCTTCCATCCTTCACTTCTCGGCTACTATGACGCCATTTTTGACAACTTTGTGCATCTTAGATCGGTCTTCTGCATTGCATTCCCAATCACTTCTGTTTATTCTGGCTGCTTTCATGACACTCTGGCAGACATATTTAAATAGAAGACGTGGGCGACCTGTCTTCCTCTTTCCAGATTCTCCTTGTAAAAGGTCCTTGGAGATACGACCCGGGCTCATTCTTTTACATGCCCTAATCATCTTAGACGTCTTTCACTAAGGATTGAGAACATACTTTGGATATTTGCACTTATCAGTACCTCACTATTTGGCACGCTGTCATGCCATTTAATGTAAAGTATGGGAGAAGGCCCCTCAAGAGGAAGCTATTATGCTTGCACCCATGGGATGTACAAGAGGTCCTTGCCTCTCTTCCGTATAGCGGCTTACTGATGACGCACGATCGATACATTAACTGTTGGGTTTTCTCCGTTAACTTGATGTTTTGCCAACCACGTTTATTTAGTTTAGATATTTTGGCAGCTGCCTTGCCTATTCTGCTGGTTATTTCGCCCTCGATGTACAGTGAGTTTTGAAACCTTGGACCCCAAGGAGGTGAAGCTGTTCACAACCTCCTAGATTTCTCAGTTCACATTGATGCTCGGTGGAGAACATTTGTCTTGGGCCATGAGGTTTGTATTTTTTAAACTGATTTGCATACCAAATTATTTGCAGGCTTTGGAGAAGCTTGACACAAGTTTCTGTTTTTGCTATCAGTGTAGCCTTGTCCGCAAAAAAGCGGTTATCGAATTAAGACATCTGTCTTTATTTGTTTTAGCTCCTAGGCGAGCAGTGTTGAAAATTTCTCCATCAGCTCTAGTGTGCAGCCTTGTTACATCATTTTTATCCTTGAATGCGTATCGAACCAATATAGAGAAGAATATTGCAAACAGTATTTGTGCGAGTACACAACCTTGTTTATCTTCGCTTACTGGAAAGGCTTCTGACGTGGCTCCAACGAACTGCACTGTGCTCTGCATATTATACACTGCAGTTCTGTATAATAACTAAACTTTTATTTAAATTTTTTTTTTGAAAAGCACAATTCCATCCCTTTTTGTTCGTTCCCCAACTCACCATAAAGGAAGAGGACACAAGTTGCTTCTTCTTGAACTGATTCTCCGTTAACCTTGACGCCACAAGTCAGCGTTGATTCATCTCGTGCCTCAACCTTCTCTATAGTCATGGACAAGACCAGGTGCGTGGCGTTTTTTGTTACAAGTCCTGTGTATCCCTTTTCAACAGAACACGTGGTCGTATTACACTCAACTAACTTTGTACCGTTCCTGGACATGGATATTGAGCTGACAGCAACACTTGTCACACAAGTGATGTTCTGACCTTCTCGTCCAAACTGGACAGCTGGACATGACATGGAAGGCGCTGGAGAATCTGAAACAGTTTTGAGTTATNGGGGAACAGTATTTTTAAAGTGAAAAATTTTAAATCTAATAGAATTTGAATCTCAAAACAAAATTTACAGCAAACATGGTCTTACAAAGAAAAACAAATTAAGAACTCGCTTAGCAACTTAATATAATTGATTATATTAACTAGCTCTTGACGGGGTATATTTGTTGATAATGATCCGGCTTGCAACTGACTGTAATTTGTACTAAATTATTTCTATATTTACAGTACTTAGGTAATACTTAAAGTTAAATGAAAATGACATATAAACTCTTAAATTTCGATTAAATTCGTTAAACATAACTATTTTGGCTTAACTTTAATTTTTTTTTTTACTTTGAATAAGAAGGTGATTTAGATGTAAGATGAAAACAAGGGTGAGGAACTATTGGCTCTAGGCGTGCATAGCTTTTAATATTTCTTTTTGTGTCCACTTACCACATTACCACTTCTTACCACCCTCCAAAACGTATTAATTTTTTTTCTACAAGTGTGTGTATCCAATATGTAATGCTTGTGTATGAAATGAAATCAACAGCATACGCATATACAGTAGTTGTGTTTCTTCTTATCAATTAGAGAAGTTTTTTGGTGATTGATAAGACAGTGATAGGTGTCAGGGGTTTGGTAGTTCCACAGGGTAAATTTTGTTTGAACCTCTATAACAGAACATTTTTGTTTTGATGTTTCAGTAAATATTATTTAAAGGAAGTTAAATATATATATATAAAATTCCTAACTGATATCTTTTATATGAATACTACCAAATTTAAAAGAATAAATATATACTATATTTATACATCAAACCAAAAGCAACAAACAAAAGTATCAATAAAAAATATAGAAGATACTTTTTTTTAAAAATGGGAACAAAACAGACAAATAAAAGTTGTATGCATGGTATCAATTTTGATAACCATACAAACGGTTAAAAGAAGAAGTTAACTTTACAAGATATATAATAAATATTTGAAAAAATTGACAATTTTCCAACGTACCTGATGCACGAGTATAGCAACAACCAACATTTATGATAAGAAAACTGACACAGTGTGATATCACCGACGCCTGCATCTCTGCTTTCGTTCTTTAATCCGATGGTCCTTAGTGAAAGGGTTTAATTAGTTAACGCTTATATGAATGGATGAAAACCCTACCCTATTTCACTTCCTCACTAACAGATTGCACATATCTTTCACAATAAGATGGGTCTACGATAACCTTTGAGCTAAATATGTTAACACGCAAGTGTTATTTTCCGAGTCTCCTCTTTCACTAGAACCTAACACACATTTATATCATTTTGAGTGATCTGCTTGTCAAATTCATTGTATATAATTAAGAGTTAATTCCCTGTTATATTTTACATTTATCCTCCATATATCAGTAGAGTGAAAAGTGTATCTACCCACTTCAATTGAAGTATTATTATTTAGAAACAAGTAAAAGAAAGAATATTTTAAGTGTGTTTTATTTTTCGTTAAGTTAAAAAATAAATCAAAGTATCGGTTCAAATATTGAACACACGCCACAGATTTAAAGCCATACATGGAAAAACTATCAAGACGCTAAAGGGGATGAATTAAATCACGGGAAAATTTCAAGTGTTTTAAAACTAACTGAAACTTAATGATAGATTAAAAAAAGTATGTGAATGCAAGGATTGTTATCCGTACAGTAAGTCAGCAATTCAAAAGCACTTGAGGATGAAACACTACCCCTAACAGTTCTTTGAGACACGTTGCTCCAGACCTTCCACACGGCATACTAAACTCAACAACTATATACTGTTTTCGGTAGGAGCTTCTTTTAACATTTCTGGTAAATAGTATTGACATAAACAAACATAATTTAAAAAAAAAAAAACATTTTCCAACCCTTAACCACAGAAGAGCTGAACAGACAGAAAGTTGTCCGCAGATGATCAGAGTCGGCCTAAAAATCTATTTAAAGCCAATGTTTAAAGTCTCATTAAAGTCAGAGGCGTCACTAAGGTTGGTGTCACCCGGGGCGGTAGCTCATGGTGTCACCCGGGGCGGTAGCACCTGGTGTCACCCCGTCATGATTTAACCCATAGAACTCCTCCGAGTTTTCCAGTGCCAAATAACGGGAATATATGGAATTTTACTGTCTGGTGTCACCCCCGTGATGGTGTCGCCCGGGGCGGCCCGCCCCACCGCTACCCCTAGCGACGCCACTGATTAAAATCCATTATTTAGAGTCTCGTCAAAATCTAAAGTTTAAAGACTCATTAAAGGTCAATATTTAAAGTCTCATTGACATACACTGTTTAAAGACTCATTAAAGACAAATATTAATGTCTCATTTAAGTCCAATGTCCAATATACACGACAAAAATCTAAAGTTCTAAAGGTTGATTTCAATGAAAGTAATCATTGCAGGCTTCACAAGAATAATTAAGGTTTTTTAAAACAACAAACTCGACGTCATATGATGGTCAATGATATAATTCCTTTTAAAATACATTACTTATTTTTCAATGATGTGGATGTCGACTTTTACTGATGGAAACCCCTATTGAATTGATTGGTTTGAATTAAATGATTATTTTTTCTAAAATATGTAGGGAATTCATTATGATTCCTATATTGTAAATTATTTTACCATTTATTATGATATTTAAAAAAAAGAAGAAAAAACGACAGTAACTTTTTAATGTTTTCAATTTATTTACACAAAAAATGAAGGTTGGTGGTGATATATGAGAATATGAGATTAATGCTGTAGGGGGCAATGATTTGTATGCTACGGACACGGACTATATGTGAAGCTTAGAATTTTTTTAAAATGAACTGGAGATAAATACTGTGGGTGTAGCTGAGATGAATACTATAAATTAAAATAAATTGAATACTATAGATTATAGATGAAGATGATATAAATACTATACATGAAGCTAAGATATGTACCGTGGGTCAAGATGAGATGAATAATATAGCAGAAGCTGGCATGAATAATATAGTTGTAACTGAGATGAATTTGTTGGGTGATTTCGAGCTTGATTTTATGTGTGCAATTTAAGTTAACAAAGTCCATGGATATGTTTCTTTTGCAGTTGTTCTACAACAGTTGATGCTAATGATTAAATTCTATTCTCAGATCTTTTCTTTGTACACAGAGTCATGTGGTAAAAATAAATAATACAAGAAACATGTAATATTTATTCTCCCTTTATGGGTGATTAAGAACACAGCTTATAGGTTTTCGTATATTTATAAAATATAAAAATTTCTTAAGTATACACAAGTCATTTAATTAATTTTAGTAAAAAATAAATAAATAATATAATAATAATTAATTTTAATATATTTTGGACTGACTGAAATAATGAATATACAAATGAAAGCAGATATTACTATAGAAATATGTTATGACGAGCAAAATACCCGTGCTACGCTACGGGGTAGGCACAATAAGAATAACTTTATTTAGTTTTGGGTCTCAAATTCTCCTTAAAAATGAATGTAAACGCATCTGTAAATTAGGGTTGTGATAAATCAAACACCTTCTTAATATAAAACAACGATATGTGTGTCGGGAAAAATAAAAATATTATTAATGTAAATATTACCCATCAATTTTGGTATTTCTGCTTTAGTATAGCATCATCATTATCATATGTGGCTCTACAGCCCATGTAGGGCCCTGGCTTGCTCTACCACATCCTTCCAGCTACAGCCCATGTATGGCCCTGGCCTGCTCAACCACATCCTTCCATTCAGATCGATTGATGGCTTTCTTTCACCATGCTCGAACCCCTTTAATAACGCATGCTATATATTCTACGCGAACAACAAATGTCGTTAACAGTTTAAAAAATCTAACGGGCAAGGCTCACTTTCTTTTGAAACATGAAAACAATATCTTTCCACATGATTCCTTTTGTTCTTAGAAATAGCTCGCTAAACACCCATTTCATTTATAGTCTAAGCATGAAATTCGTTCAAGACAAATAGGATATTTTTAGCCAGATATTATTTGTGAATATTGTGGCTTGGGGAGAGTGGAAAATATGGTTTATTTGTTTTCAAGGCACATGTTCCTTTAACGTAAATAAAAACATAAGAACAATGCTGCTTGTTAAGAAAATAGTGAGAAATTGATCTCCTTATAAATTTTATGTCAATCATTATATATTCCCGCACATTTTTTCTAATAGTAACAATTCACTTTATAGTAATCTTTATTTCCGTTGTATACTATTCATCTAATAAACTTAAAACAGCTTGGCACAAAATGATTTGTTGTCAGTGTGTTTTTTTCGACATAACACGTACTTTCTTATGATAGATCCTATTTATAAGTCGTAATACCCGTGATATTTCTTTACACTTGATATATTTACACCTTAAAGAACAGTTTTTACCTAAAGCGTATGTCATGCAACCGATGTTCGAGAAATGTACCCAATTTTTTAAAATGGATGTTTCATTATTCGTTAGGTCTTAGAGTAAAATACATGTCTTAAGATTACTTTTTTCATAGGAAAAGCTCTCCAAAACATTATTTCTAGGCTAAGCATGGCCTTAGTCAAATGAATAGGATTTTGTATGCGCCAGATATTAATTATGTGAATATTGATGCTAAATTAAGGTATGTATGAGTTAATTTGTTTTAAAGTAACACCTTAAATTGCAAGGTTTGAGCTGAAAATGTACCCTGCTGGTTTACTTTAGTTGTGCAAAAAGTATTTTCTATTTGGTGGTTGGACACTTCGACCCCGGACGATTCCACCCCGGACGGTTCGACCCTGGCAGTTCCACCACAGGGCGTTTTGTCCCCAGTTCGTTTCGACTCTGGTCGGTTCGACCACGGACGGTTTGACCCCGGTCGATTCGATCCCGGACGATTCGATCCCGGACAGTTCCACCACGGGACTTTTCGACCCTAGAGCGTTTCGACCCCAGACGTTTCGACCCTTTTGTTTCTAAACTGAGATTTTTTCATTTAAAATGTGCCACTTTATTACTATTATTATTTTAAATTAATTTTTGGTATATTATGAATTAGAAATTAAAAACAGAATTTCAACTAATATCCCAAACACACTTTAAAAGGACCTAAGTTAAATTGGGTTTTAAAGATGTATATATTAAAGTGGCTCAAAGATTTTCACTGTGATAACAAAAATAAATGATTTTTTAAAATAAAAAAATGTCGATAAGCTGAACAATGCACCTCGCAGATGTTGGAACCATTACAAACGCGCGCCCTTCAATTTACTTCTTGTGTTCCTTAACAAAAAGCACCCTTCAAATAGTCTACAAAGTTGCTCCTCTATAAAAAAAAATACATTTCCGCTATTTAACACCACTCTTACAGCAGTGTATAAACGCTTATACACGTACCATTTTATTATTTAAAATCTCTGAGCGTTTACTTTCAATACGAATTTCCTTATTGTCAGTTTATAATGAAATCGATCCAAAACACTTACCTGTATTAAGTAAGCACCTAAGAGAAATACATCTTCCTCCTAACAAATATTTGCAATTGTTTTTATGAAAAATCACTTGTTAAATCGTTCAAAAGCGGTTCCTTGTTAATTTTTCTATTAAGAAATTTCATTTTCTGTAATTTTGACTTGTCATACGCCCGTATAATATTTGCCTCCATCCGATTATATACGTAGATGTATAAAAGCTTATATTAAAATGTAAAATTGATATTTCGTCTGCAATTAAATAATTTCTTCACATTTATTTCAATAGTTATTTAACAGTGACTAAGAGAAATTAGTTCGACCCATATTCGTGTGATTTTATTTTTGTAAAATACATTTAAAATTTTTAGAAAGGTTCCATTTTCTTTAAAAATAAATATGTGCCAATTAGCCTCAATCTTATCCAGTTACATATTATAACTGGAAATAAGCACTTTCAATAGCGACTATAAGTTCTTTTCACTCTGTATTTTCCATTGTTGCAATTCATGCGAGTAATCGTCCAACTAATCCGCAAGGGCTAAATTCTTCTTAAATGAAACATAAAGTAAAACCATCTCTGAAAAAATGATTGGAGATTGAACTTCTCATTAACAGTTTTTTAAGTCACATTCAATGACTTCCCGTTATCTTTTATTCAAGCACCCACGAAGATCGCATCGGCAGAAACTTGTGTTCATAAAATTAACGGAATTTTTCAGAATCCAGTGCATAATTTTAACTATACATAAACCATTACGTGGTAACGTCTTTTTACTATTTAATTTCACTTATAGCAATCTATGAAATAAATCGTTATTTCACAACTAATACAAACACACAGTCACACGCACACACAGACGCACATACACACAAACATTGAACACACTCGCACACATGCTTATTCACACACTCGGATTATAATCAACATAAAAGTAACATCAAATAAATTAATATAATAAAAGCTTCATGACGCCACTTAATTTTTTTTACGGCGCACAAAACCAAACCATCTGTTAATCTCAAAACCAAAATCATTATGATTTTACGTCTATATTTTCAATTGAAAAAAAGTTATCCAGAGTTGCCGGGCATAGGGGATTCACACACACTGATTGACGGACGGAAATGCGCCTTAGCGCATTATATAATAGATAACATTCAAACGAAATATGCATAGTCTAGTTAACATTTCAAAACATATGGCATGAATAATTTTAAATCTTAAACACATAGAATTTAAATTATTAACCTCCTAGAGCTAAATTCACAAATGATGATTAGATATTAAGTAGACAGTGACATGATTTATGCGTATAGCGGATGACATTAGACTGATTATTAATGCCAGAATAGCTATGCAAATTAAAAAAAAAACATATTCACATTGTAGTTGTGCAAAAGACGAGTTGAGTTTATAATTTGGCCTTTTAACATCTATTATATAATGCACTAAGGCGCATTTCCGTCCGTCAGTGTGAATCCCTGATGCCCCGCAACTCTAGATTACTTTTTTTAAAATTGAAAATATATACGTAAAAGTTTGGTTTTGAGATTAACAGAGCGTGTGGTTTTGCGCGCCTTAAAAAAAAATTAAGTGGCGTAATGAAGCTTTTATTATATTAATTTATTTGATGTTACTCTTTATGTTGATTATAGTCGGAGTGTGTGAATAAGCATGTGTGCGAGTGTGTTCATGTGTGTGTGTATGTGCGTCTGTGTGTGCGTGTGACTGTGTGTTTTTATTAGTTGTGAAATAATGATTTATTTCATAGATTGCTAAAAGTGAAATTAAATATTGAAAAGACATTACCAGGTAATGGTTTATGTATAGTTAAAATTATGCACTGGATTATGAAAAATTCCGTTAATTTTATGAAATCAAGTTTCTGCCGATGCGTTCTTCGTGTGCTTGAATAAAAGATAACGGGAAGTCATTGAATGTGACTTAAAAAACTGTTAATGAGAAGATCAATTTTTCAGAGATAGTTTTACTTTATGTTTCATTTAAGAAGAATTTAGCCCTTTCGCATTAGTTGGACAATAACTCGCATGAATTGCCACAATGGAAAATAAACAGTGAAAAGAACTTATAGTCGCTATTGAAAGTGCATTATTTAAAGTTATAATATGTAAATGGATAAGATTGAGGCTAATTGGCACATATTTATTTTTTTAAAGAAAATGGACCTTTCTAAAATTTTAAATTGTATTTTACAATTTTAAAATCACACGAAGATGGGTCGAAATAATTTCTCTTAGTCACTGTTAAATAACTATAGAAATAAATGTGAAGAAATTATTTAATTGCAGACGAAATATCAATTTTACATTTTATTATAAGCTTTTATACATCTACGTATATAATCGGATAGAGGCAAATATTATACGGGCGTATGACAAGTCAAAATTATTAAATTAATAGAATTAACACGGAACCGCTATTGAAACATTTAACAAGTGATTTATCATAAAAACAATTGCAAATATTTTTTAGGAGGAAGATGTATGTCTCTTAGGGATTAACTTAATAGAAGTAAGTGTTTTGGATCGATTTCATTATAAACTGACATTAAGGAAATTCGTATTGAAAGTAAACGCCTAGGGATTTTAAATAATAAAAAGGTACGTGTATAAGCTTTTATACACTGTTGTAAGAGTGGGTTTAAATAGCGGAAATGCAATTTTTTTTATAGAGGATCAACTTTGTAAACTATTTGAAGGGTGCTTTTTGTTAAGGAACACAAGAAGTAAATTGAAGGGCACGCGTTTGTAATGGTTCCAACGCCTGCGAGGTGCATTAGTCAGCTTATCGACATTTTTTTTTAAAAATCATTTATTTTTGTTATCACAGTGAAAATCTTTGCGTCACTTTAATATATACATCTTTAAAACCCAATTTAACTTAGGTCCTTTTTAAGTGTGTTTGGGATATTAGTTGAAATTCTGTTTTTAATTTCTAATTCATAATATACCAAAAATTAATTAAAAATAAGAATAGTAATAAAGTGGCACGTTATAAATGAAAAAAAATCTCAGTTTAGAAACGAAAGGGTCGTAACGTCCGAGGTCGAAACGCCATAGGGTCGAAAAATCCCTTGGTGGAACTGTCCGGGATCGATTCACACGGGATCGAATCGACCGGGGTCGAAACGTCCGTGCTCGGACCGACCAGAGTCGAAACGACCTGTTGACGAAACGCCCTTTGGTCGAACTGCCAGGGTCGAACAGTCCGGGGTCGAATCGTCCGGGGTCGAAGTGTCCAACCACCAAATAGAAAAATATTTTTTTCACAACTAAAATAAACCAGCAGGGTACATTTTCAGCTCAAACCTAGCGATTTAAGGTGTTACTTTAAAACAAATTAACTCATACTTAATTAACTTAATTTAGCATCAATATTCACATAATTAATATCTGGCGCATACAGAATCCTATTCATTTGACAAAGGCCATGCTTAGCCTAGAAATAATGTTTTGGAGAGCTTTTTCCACGAAAAAAGTGATCTTAAAACATGTATTTTACTCTAAGGCCTAACGAATGATGAAACATCCATTTTAAAAAATTGGGTACATTTCTCGAACGATGCGGTTGCATGACATACGCTTTAGGTAAAAACTGTTCTTTAAGGTGTAAATATATCAAGTGTAAAGAAATATCACGGGTAATACGACTTATAAATAGGATCTAGCATAAGAAAGTAAGTGTTATGTCGAAAAAACAAACTGACAACAACTCATTTTTTGCCAAGCTGTTTTGAGTTTATTAGATGAATAGTATACAACGGGAATAAAGATTGATATAAAGTGAATTGTTACTATTAGAAAAAATGTGCGGGAATATATAATGATTGACATACAATTTATAAGGAGATCAATTTCTCACTATTTTCTTAACAAGCAGCATTGTTCTTATGTTTTTATTTACGTTAAAGGAACATGTGCCTTGAAAACAAATAAACCATATTTTCCACTCTCCCCAAGCCACAATATTCACAAATAATATCTGGCTAAAAATATCCTATTTGTCTTGAACGAATTTCATGCTTAGACTATAAATGAAATGGGTGTTTAGCGAGCTATTTCTAAGAACAAAAGGAATCATGTGGAAAGATATTGTTTTCATGTTTTGATTCACGTGAAAAGAAAGTGAGCCTTGCCAGTTAGATTTTTAAAACTATTAACATTTGTTATTCACGTAGAATATATAGCATGCGTTATTAAAGGAGTTCGAGCATGGTTAAAGAAAGCCATCTATCGATCTGAATGAAAGGATGTGGTTGAGGAGGCCAGGGCCCTACATGGTCTGTAGCTGGAAGGATATGGTAGAGCAAGCCAGGGCCCTACATGGGCTGTAGAGCCACGGATGATAATGATGATGCTATATTAAAGCAGAAATACCAACATTGATGGCTAATATTTAATCTAATAATATTTTTATTTTTCTCGACACACATATCGTTGTTTATATTAAGAAGGTGTTTGATTTATCACTACCCTAATTTCCAAATGCGTTTACATTCATTTTTAAGGAGAATTTGAGACCCAAAACTAAATAAAGTTATTCTTATTTTGCCTACCCCGTAGCGTAGCACAATTATTTTTGCTCGTTGTATAAATATTTGCCATAGAATACGCGTTGTAAAAAACAATCTTCCACGTGCCTACTCTTTTCGAAAGAAAAATCTATACTATAACCTTTTAATAACATTAGTCGAAAAAACATTTAAAGTTTATGCTAGTCCGGGATAAGAATTTATGCCACGGTCTTAACTCGTAAAACTAGAGGGAAACTAAATTAAACAGATATTTTGTGAAAGTTTTGATTTTAATTAAATACACAGTAACATTTAAATGATTTTTTTTTTTATTGTTTAAAAAATGCTTATAACAATTTTAAAAACAATTAAAGCTTTAAAAATATCAATCAACACAGCAAAAAATTAGGAAACATTGAAATTAAAATAGATTCCCTTTTATTATAATTCAAACCTACTAATGATAAACAACATCTGCTGACATATATAAAGTGACACAGTTTCGGAATCTATCGCATATACAGTTGTGTCCACAAGTGGCCATGAGTCATGAGTACAGTTTTAGTCATTGCATTAAACCACACGTAATTAAGAAATTTATGATGGTGCGTCACTATATATCCGGCATCCTTCCGTCTCGCGAGACGATGGTGCATCACCGTTGGGTTGGGTTGCATTTCCTCGAGTGACTGTGCAGTCCTATCCTTGAGTGACAGTCTTTGCCACAGTTTTTACACACGAGTTCTGTGCTTCCAAATGTTTTGGCCTTTCTCCTAGCTCTTCTGTCTGCAGCCTCCTCCATTCTTCGCTCCTCGGCTACTATGACGCCCTCTTTGACAACTGTGCGCCACGTAGATCGGTCTTCTGCCTTACACTCCCAGTCACTTGTATGTATTTTGGCTGCTTTCATGTCCCTTTGACAGACATCTTTAAATCGCAAGCGTGGGCGACCTGTTTTCCTCTTTCCTGAAGCAAGTTCATCATATAGGAGGTCCTTCGGGATGCGGCCGGGGCTCATTCTTTTGACATGTCCTAGCCACCTCAGGCGTCTTTCACTAAGAATTGAGAACATGCTTTGGGTATTGGCACGCGTTAGTACCTCACTATTAGGCACTTTTTCTTGCCATTTAATACCAAGGATGCGGCGCAAGCATCTCAAATGGAAGCTGTTAATCTTACGCTCTTGTGATGTATAAGTGGTCCATGTCTCGCTCCCGTATAGTAGTGTACTGATGACACAGGCTCGATAGATGCACAGTTTGGTTTTCTCCGTTAGCTTGGTGTTTTGCCAGACCCGCTTATTTAGTTTAGCCATTGTTGCGGCTGCCTTGCCAATTCTGCTGTTTATTTCTTCTTCAATGGACAGTGTATTGGAGACCTTGGATCCCAAGTAGGTGAAGCTGTCCACAACCTCCAAGTTTTCATTATCGATATTTATGGTAGGAGGAGGTCGAGTGTCTTGGGCCATGATGTTTGTCTTTTTCAAGCTGATTTGCAGACCAAATTCTTTGCAGGCATTGGAGAAGCTTGACACGAGTTGTTGCAAACCAGATTCTGTATGTGCTGTTAGTGCCGCATCATCCGCAAATAGTAGCTCTCGAATTAGGACATCCGTCGTTTTGGTCTTGGCTCGGAGGCGGGCAGTGTTGAAAAGTCCTCCATCAGCTCTGGTATGTAACCAGATTCCCTCACTGCTATCCTTGAATGCGTATCGAAGAAGTACAGAGAATAAAATTGCGAAGAGTGTTGGTGCGAGTACACAACCTTGTTTAACTCCGCTGCTGACAGGGAAGGCCTCTGACTTAGCTCCATCGAACTGTACTGTGCCAAGCATATTTTCATGGAACTGTCTGATGATGGCAAGTAGGTGAGGGGGACATCCAATTTTTGCCAGTATTTGGAATAGCCCGTTGCGACTGACTAAGTCGAAGGCTTTTGTAAGGTCCACAAATGCAATGTATAGTGGCATCTGCTGCTCTCTGCATTTTTCCTGGAGCTGTCGTATGGAGAACACCATGTCTATGGTAGACCGACCGGACCGGAAACCACACTGAGATTCTGGATAGACGCGGGATGCTAGGCTTTGTAAACGTTTTAGTATAACGCGGGCAAAGGTCTTTCCTACAATACTAGGGAGTGAAATGCCGCGATAATTATTGCAATCACTCCTATCACCTTTGTTTTTATATAGTGTCACTATATTTGCATCCTTTAGGTCTTGGGGGATGTAGCCCTGTTCCCAGCAGAGGGACAGAATCTCGTGCAATGGTTGGAGTAAAGCTGTCTTGCCACTCTTTAGAGCCTCTGGAGGTATTCCATCATTCCCAGGCGCTTTTCCACAAGCTAGACTGTCAATTGCTTTGCTCAGCTCTACCTGTGTGGGCACGACATCAAGTTCTTCCATGAGTGGCATATCTGGGATGTCATCTAGAGCGGTGCTGGAGACTGTGGTAACTGTTGAATACAATTCCAGATAATGCTCAACCCACCGTTTTAGCTGTGCTGCCTGGTCTTGAATAATTTCTCCATTTTTGGACTTTAGGGGAGCAGCTTTTGACGTCAAGGGGCCCGTTGCCTTTTTGATGTTTTTGTACATGACTTTTGCATTGCCCATGTCTGCAGCTGATTGTATACTGGAACAGAGCTTAAGCCAGTAGGTATTGACACATTTACGTGCAACCTTTTGGGCAAGTGACTTAGCTGTTTTTAAAGCATGCACTATAAAGATTATATTTTATTCAGTTACTTTTTTTATGTTCGTCAACATTAGCTTGTGTCAATTAAAGAGAAGTAGGTTTAAAGCCTATAGATATAATGTGAAGGGTATACCTTCAAACTTCGAGCTCTAGAGATTATCTAGAGATTATTTTAAGATAAAAAAAGTTTAATTTATTTTACAGAGTGCATATGTTTGGCTTAAATTAGTAATTTGAAAGGACCATATGAAACTAATACAAACATAAGAAAATTATCATTGACAATATAAATAGATCTAAGTGAAAATTAGTGATACGATTTCCGTACTAAGTTTTGTAAGTTTTTGTTATACAAATTTTAAATTTCAATTGTTTTACAAAGAAAAAAAATCTGACCAGTTTAGGATACAAACCATAACAATAAATAAACAATACAAACTGGTTTATTATTTTAAATTTTAATTTTATTAAAAATTTACTGTATATCTTTATAACTCGAAAACTATTCACAAAATTTTTGCTACTCTTTAAAGTTGGCATTACGGTGCGATGACAGAAGACAAAAGCATAGTTAGAATTGGTGTTACAGATTTTTGATCAAGTTCTTTGGAATACGTTTCCACCATCTGTTAATGTCAGTATAACCTGATCACTCGACTCGGGAGAAAAGGCTCGTATGGGTGTTCGGTGTTTGGTTCTTGTGGCACACATTCACTGTAAGTGTAATTCATATAGCTTGATTCTAAATTTGTTACTGGTTCTTGATTACCTAAAGATAGGGAAAATATGAAGGGTCAAGAAACTGTTACGTAAATTCAATACAGTAATAAATGTACTTTTATAATAAGTAAAGTTTTTAATTTTAAGATAAATAATCAGGTAGGAAAAAAATTTATAATGTGCAGTTTGATATAGATTGTATCTTATACAAATTTAACTTATATAGTAATTCAGCTGTTCATTAAGACAAAATTATTTAGTAGTTAAAGCAAATTAAACGTTTCAAGGGGTTGGGAAATAGAAGAAATAAAACGAAGTAAATAATTGTACAGCGTGTTGTCAGTTAAAGGAATCAAAGTTTTACATAAACCTATGTTTATAAAATGGAGAAAAAAAAACATTTAAAAGAAACCAAACATTTGCTTTTTGTCAAAAGTCATGATGATCAAACATATCTGCTACACTTCAAACGAACATAAAATTAATAAATGTATACAAAAACTACATAGGCTAGTTACCTTCCGTCTCCTACTGGCTCGGGAGAGTGCCTGTAACTTGTAAAATTTACTAGTATTATTTATTATTTCGTACATTGTTTGTGTTTATGTGTGTGGGCTTTGTGTGTGCATGGGGCCTGAATTAAAAGCTGCCTCGTTTTGTTGAAATTTAATACAATCGCCTGCTCCAAAAAATAAACATAAAAAAAAAATAATAAAAAAAAAATAAATAATAACAAGAAACCGAGCATAATATCTGTAAAAACATGACAAAAGCCTATCAGAGAAATATGAAATATAATTTCTTATAATTAAAATTCGAGCAAAACGCTTTGTATTTTTCATTACCTACGGAGTTTAAGCATTAGAGATCAATTGTAAATTAAACATTTTAAAATTAATTTTTACTCCAAACGTATGTTTGCATGTTTGGTTTGAGATAGTAATGTGAAATGACGATAAGAAACTAATACGTGGGACGTGGTGGTCGAGAGGTAGCGACTGTCATACCGATGGTCACGAGTTCGAATCCACACGAAGGCGAGGATTTGTTCTCGGGGCCTGAGGAGTCCCCGAGTCACCCAGCTCCGAATGGGTACCTAACTAGACAATAGTTAGGCGGCTGAGGTAATGCGTGGAACCCCTATAGCCGTGGCCTGTGACCGCTACATCACTTGCCAACAGATCATCTCTCATGGTCTTCTGCATAGAAGGAGCGTATGTATATCTAATATATACTAATACAAAAATGAGAAGCACATCATTGACAAAATATATAAGCTAAAGTAAGTGGTAATATTTCCATGTTAACTTTGGTGTAATTTTTATAAAATTTTAGATTAAAAAATACACTATGTTGTCTTGCATATTTGGGACAAACAGCTTAACAATAAATAAGCTATATAAAGTGTTTTAATTATTTTGGAGTTTAATTAATTTTCTTTAAAAAATTCCAGTATTTTAAGGCTTTGTACACTATAAATCAATTCGCTATATATTAGCTAACATTTTAAGGGGGCATAGCGGCGAGCTGACAAAAGATCAAATCATTGTTAGAACTAGTAATAAACACTTTTAACCAAGATTTGTGGAATAAGTGTCCACCATCTTATAATGTCAGTATTACCTGACCACTCGACTCGGGAGAAAGGGCTCCTCGTATGTGTGTTCAGTGTTTGGTTCTGGTGGCTAAAATTCACTGTAATTATCATTCATATGCCTGGACTCTAATCTTGATACTGGTTCTTGATTACCTGAAAAGAGGGATATTTTTGGGGTCAAATAACTGTTACCGTACATTCAAAGTATAAAACAAATGTACTCTCATAAAATTAAAGATCTTTATATTAAGAAACATCATCAGAAAGGGAAAAAACTTGAATTGTGCTGTTTTATATGGACTTTAATTTTATGACATGATGTTTCGTTTTACAAATGTATCTTATATAGTAAGTGAGCTGTTAATTGAGAGTCAAACTTATGTAACATTTAAAGGAAATTGAAAGTCTGCAGGGTTCAGTTAGCAGAATAAATGTAAAGCATTGGGGCGTGTTTATTTAAAAATCTAAATAATTTTATCGTGTGTTGTGAGTTAACAGAATGAAAGTGTTACATAAACCTATTAGTAAATAAATAAATAAATGAAATATTAATAATAGGAAATTAGAAAAAAAAATCAATACATTTTGCTATTTATCAAGAGTTATGATGATAAAACTTATCTGCTATACTTCAAGCAAACATAATATTAATAAATGTATAAAAAATTACAAAATATTTACCTTGCGTAATGTCTCCTGTCAGTTGGGAAAAATTTTGCCTGGAACATTCAAAATTAACTAGAGTTATTTATCATTCCTGACATTATATAAGTGTTTTTATGTGTTTGTGTGTGTATGAGGACTAAATATAACTGCCTTGTTTTGGAAAATTTTTAAAAATCGCCTGTTTCAAAAACGATCGTTATATTTGAAAAAAAAACCCAACTTTATATAAGTCCTACCAGAGACATGTTAAAATATAAAAAAAATCCATCAAAACACTATGTCTTTTATATTACCTGCTGATTTCAATCATTAGAATTTATTGTTATTGTTAAAAATTTGAATAAGTAAAGTGAGAGTTTATAGCCATTTAATACAAAAAAAAAAATGAGAAGCATATCATGGACAGAATAAATAAGGGAAAATTGGTGGTGAAATTTCCGAATGAAAATAAATACGTAGGTTATTTTTATACGAATTTTAACTCTAAAAATTCAAACAAATTATAGACATAGTCTTACCAATTTGGGACACAAAACATAGCAACAAATTAATAATATAAATTAATTTAAAAAATACTTTAAATATTTTTTCAGATATTACAGTATTTTAAGAATTTTTAAACTCAAAACTTTTGTTGCTCTATAGTCTAAATGTTGTAAATTGGTGCGATGACAAAAATATGGCATTGTTAGAATTGGTAATAAACATTTTTGACCAAGATGTGTGGAATTTTTATCCAAGCTCTATGGAATAAGTGTCCACAATCTGTCAGTATTACCTGACCACTTGATTTGGGAGAAAAGGCTCGTACGGATGTTCTGTGTTTGGTTCTGGTGGCACACATTCACTGTAAGTGTCATTCATACGCCTGGTATCTATACTTGATACTGGTTCTTGATTACCTAAGGTAAGAAATATTTTTAGGTCTAATAACGTGTACTGAATATTTTTAAACAATGTAACAAATGTACTTGCATATTAATTAAATATTTTTTAAAGATACGTACCAGAAATGAAAAAATTAAAATCGTGATGTTTTATATTATGTTTTACTTTAATGGATTTATAATTCATTACACAAGTTTAACCTATACAGTAACTCTGCTGTTTATTAAAAGAGTTCAAATTATGTATAACTAGTTGCAGGTACCCGGCTTCCCGTGTTTTTAATAGACTTTCCATAGAAGCGTGCACATTTTTTATTTGCATGCAATAAAAGGGTACGTTTGTCTTAAAGCAATGTGATAGACAACATTTTTGGTAGTTCCATTTGGAGTGTGTAAAATAAGATTTTCCTCTTTGCCCACTCTGGAGCAGGCCACATATAACTGCCAATGAGAAAAGCATGGTGTCTGCAAGTCTATACATGCTATCCCAAGAGACTGAGGCACATTATCTTCTGAAAGAATACATTATCTTAGATATACAGACGCTCCTTCTATGCAGAAGATAATTGCGTCCACAGACCATGAGAGATGATCTGTTTCATTCAGAGCTGGGTGACTCGGGGACTCCTCAGGCTACGAGAACAAATCCTCACCTTCGTGTGGATTCGAACCCGTGACCATCGGTATGACAGTCGAGAGCGCTACCTCTCGACCACCACGTCGCACACTTATGACTGCACCATCGTGATAGTGTTTATCAACTTTCCGAATGGTCATTCTTTTACATGAATGGGAAATAAAAGAATAGGTGATTTTCAGTTTTTATATAGCTTATATTAGTAAAAAAAAAACAACTAAATTTGGGCCCCCGGCTCCCAATAAGTGATAATTTAAATTTTCAATCACATGTTATCTTCTATGAAGTGTACTCAACAAATTTAAAAAATGTCATGCTTCTTACTACTTGGAAATAAGAGAATTAGTGATTTTTAATTTTGTAGAGCATATACAAGAGAAAAAACGTTTTTGAACTCCCGCCCCACGCGAGCAGGAGTTTTCACATTCTTATTCGTTAATTATTGTCGTGAGAGTCTCCTCAACAACTTTCCAAAAGTTTCATGCTTCTACCTGCACGGAAAATTGGAGAATACTTCCGTTTTTATATAAGGGCTCAATACAATTGAGCACTGGCATCCAGGGGAGGGATATTTTAATTTTTTCACACCCCTTAACATTTCGGATTTGTTTTCCTCTACCTCCGAAAGTTTCATGCTTCTAAATTCACGGGAAATCGGCGAATTAGTGATTTTCAGTTTATATATAGCTCATATAAGGAAAAAACTACATTTGGGCCCCGGCCACCAGAAAGAAATAATTTAAATATTTTTTCGCCTGTTACCATTGCGGACGAGTACTACAATTTTTTCCAAAAATTTCATGCTTCTGCCTACTTGTAATGTTGTTTTTAAGTGTACTAAATTTCACATTAATTTTGTTGTCTGGATTTTGTTACTATTGCTTATTTAAGGAAAAAAATTACACTTGAGCCCCTAACCCACCATGGGAGAGAATTTTAAAGGTCTTTTTAGACATTATTGTCGTGGGAGTGTGCTTAAAAACTTCAAAAACTTGCATGCTTTTACCTACACGGTAAATGGGAGAATTAGTGGTTGGTTGGTTTTTAATATTAAAAAAAAAAACTACAATTGGGCCCCTGGACCACTATGAATAAAAATGTGAAGATTATTTTTTGCACATTATCGTCGAGTGTACTTAAAAAATTGCCAAAGTTTCATGCTTCTACCTTCATCGGAAATACTAGAATTTGTGATTTTCAGTTTTTAATTAGGGCTGAGAAAATTAACGATTAATTTCTCGATTAATCGGTAATTTTTATCGATTAAAATTATTTCAATCGATAAAATATTGATGATTACATTGTGTTATTTCTTTCTCAATTTTCTCTATTTATTAATAAATTATTAATTACTAATAATTAATAATAGTTTGCATTTTTTACACACAAACTTCTCCATTAAAAAAAAGTGTAAAGTTTAAGATAAGTTGTTTTTATAAGGAAAATGATATAAAATTAAACATTGTTTTTACCTAATTCACAATAACAAAATTTGAATTCATTGACATTATATTGAAATACTTATTTTTAAATAAAAAAAGGCAATCTATCTGTTTTTGTTACATCCCTTGAAATTTTCAGTTTAATGACGTCATAATCTTATTTTTAGCTTTATTCAAAATTAGAGATTAAGTATTCCGTAAATTTTCAAAAGTTAACGATTAAATTTAAATTAATCGATAACAGCCCTTGTTTACGATAAAATATCAATCAATGCAAATATATTGGAATAAGCATTTTTCTTTTTTTTTTTTTAAATTTGATTTTACATTTATTAACTTAAGCAAGCACTAAAGGATTATTTTAAAACAATAATTTGAGAGTCGTTAAGTTGTTTGTTTTTCAAACGCATGCAAAAACTTAGGATTCCTTACGCATATCATATCTTAACATTTAAAAGACACTTATCTTATCTGTAACAGGCGCTCCTTCTATACAGAAGATTATTGTGTCCTACGTTTATCTATGGTTTGTGTCTAGTCCTGCACTATTATTAGTATTATTAGAATTTTAAATGATAATAAAGTGTTGGCTTTCCTGGTTTTTACTCAGGCAACCCATTCCACGCCCGAATACCGGACGGAAAGAAAGAAAACTTGTATGTGTTTGTCCTTGCATATGGAATAAGAAAAGTTTTTGTTTTTATCCTCATGTCTATCTGAGGGTTGTATTAAATTTTCTCTGTGTTGTATTTCTAAATTAGAATTAATCGCTTTATGTATAATTACTAATTTACTCTTGGTTCTTCTATCCTCTATTGTTTCAAGGTTTAATGATTTAACTAATGGTGGTACTCTTGTGAGTTTTTAATATTATCCAGTGTTGAATCTGGCAGCTCTTTTTTGAATTTGTTCTAACTTATCAATATTTTCTTTGGTGGATGGGTCCCATACAGTAGATGCATATTATAGTTTAAGTCTCACCAGGGTGAGGTACCATTTTAGTTTAATATCTTTATTACATTTGTTAAAGTTTTTTTTTTATAAAACCTAAGGTTTAGAAAGGGTTGAAAAAGAACTACAAGGATTGTGGACAGTTCATTGCTAAATTCTTTTAATAACCTGGCAGGCAATTCATCTGGGCCAGTAGCTTTGTTTATTTAAAAGTCTTTTAGTAGTGAATGTATACCTATCTCATCTACAGTTTTGTTACCTATTTTTTTATTTTATTTTATTTATTTACTGATGATTATTACGTTCTACACATATAATTGGTTAATGTCTAGTCTTGCATTTTTATTAGAATTTTAATGTTGATAAAATGGTGGTCATGTAGTTCTTATGTAATACCAGTGTTTATGTGTTGAATTACTTTACTTTACCTCTGAGGAGGATGTGATTGTCATCTGTTCCTGTCAGAATGTAGCTTATGACCCTGAAGTAACCGCCCTTTCCACTTTATCCTTTAATATGCAAGTTTCGGTTGTTCAATATCTCGAGTTGGTCCATAAAATACAAACTTGTCAAAAGTGAGGCCAAGAGTTGTTCTAAGACGCTTTCTTCTTGAAATTTTTAGTGGGTTACAGTGGCGTCGCAAGGGGTGCGGTGGGGGCGGGCTGCCCCGGGTGACACCATCAGGGGGTTGACACCAGACCTTAAAATTCTATATATTCACGTTATTTGGCACTGGAAAACTCGGAGAATTTCTATGGGTTAAATCATGAGGGGGTGACAGCATGAGCTACCACCCCGGGTGACACCAACCCTAGTGACGGCTCTGGTTGGTTAAAAGTAATACAGGTAAAAATGAATTTCAATGATTTAAAAATATAATTAATTTGCTTTACTGCATGGAACAAAAGTTTCTTTTGAAATTCTTAAGACGCGCGAAAGTAAACCGAGCGTCATATAAAGGTTCGGAAATACGACAAGCAGCATCGGGGAAGTCAAACTTTGTTTCTCAAACATTTAGTCTTGTCATATTCTGGTATTTTGGAGATCCGCCTATATTTAGATATATTTGTTTAAAGAGGGGGGATGGGGGAGGCGCTATGCAATGTTCATTATTTCAAAAACAAAATGAACATGGGCATAAACTGTTGTTGCCAGTAATTTATTAGAGGAAAAAACAAACAAACAAAACTTTCATGCATAATATTAATCAAATTAAAAAAAATATATTTATCGCCATTATCAAAATACTTAAACATAATGATTTGATTAATAAGCGAGGTCCACGAAATAAAGTTTTGCAAGCGTTTGAAAATCTACATCTATAGTCTATATCTCGCTTAAATTACTTATTTTTCTATAATCAATTTATGTATAGCTTGAATTACTCAAATTTTAAAAAAAAATTATTTTTTTTAAAGACAGCAACAACAACAACAACAACAACAACAATAATAATAATAATAATAAACAATAAAAAAACGTTGATGCCATCTAAATATGCGTAGACTACAACTAAGACAAAAAGGGACCATCCTATCAGACATCGTAATTAAAAAAAATATTTTAATATTTCTATTTTATTGTAAATAAAACATCTTTCCTACTTAAGAAATGAGCTAAACTTCTCTGACAAAGCTAAAACACCAATAGAATGTCTAAATAGCCATTTATTCATTTTTACAATATATCCTCATGTTGTCAAAGGGGTTTATTCTGGCCTGGAGGGGTATATTCTGGCCTAGGCAAGTTTAACCCCCGGGGTATATTCTAGCCTAGGCCAGATTATACCCGGGTATATTCTGGTAAGGGGTTTAATCTGGCCTGTTACACCGGCCCAATTGAGCGGGAATTTTTAATGAAACCTGTTTAAGAACCTTCCCCATGTAATGTTGAGTATGTGTACTAAATTTCACGTTAGGTTCATTTCTGGCTTCTGTTAATATTGCTAATTTAAAGAAAAAAGTACATTTCGGCCCCCTTGGTCCTGATGAGTGAGTATTTAAAAAGTCTATTTCGCCAATTGTCATCGGGAGATTGTTCAGGGGTTTGTTAGGACAACAAAATTAAATCATTTTTGCGTAATTATTTTAAAAATCTATATAAATATTTAGCTTGTTGTCAGTAAAACAAATCAATATTTTGAATAAACTTTTATGTGGAAATAAAATTAAATAAATTATATTATAAATAAACAAAAACAGAAATAATTTTTTAGCTCTTTGTTGTCAAACGTCATGATGATAAAACATATATGCTACACTTCAAACAAACATAATATTAATAACGAGCAAAATACCCGTGCTATGCTACGGGGTAGGCACAATAAGAGTAACTTTATTTAGTTTTGGGTTTCAAATTGTCCTTAAAAATTAATATAAACGGATCTGGAAATTAGGGTTGTGATAAATCAAACCCTTCTTAATAAAAACAAAGATAAATGTGTCGAGAAAAATAAACATATTATTAGTTTAAATATTACCCATCAATTTTGGTATTTCTGCTTTAATATAGCAACATCATTATATCCGTGGCGCTACAGCCCATGTAGGGCCCTGGCTTGCTCAACCACATCCTTCCATTCAGATCGATTGATGGCTTTCTTTCACCATGCTCGAACCCCTTTAATAACGCATGGTATATTCTCTACCAGAATAACAAATGTCGTTAACAGTTACAAAAAGATAACGGGCAAATTTCACGTTCCTTTCACGTGAATCAAAACATGAAAACAATATCTTTCCACATGATTCCTTTGGTTCTTAGAAAACACACATTTCATTTATAGTCTAAGCATGAAATTAGTTCAAGACGAATAGGATATTTTTAGTCAGATTCTATTTGTAAATATTGTGGCTTGGGGAGAGTAGAAAATATGGTTTACTTGTTTTAAATGCACATGTTCCTTTAACGTGAATAAAACCATAAGAACAATGCTGCTTTTTAAGAAAATGGTGAGAAATTGATCTTCTTATAAATTTTATGTCAATCATTATATATTCCCGCACATTTTTTCTAATCGTAACAATTCACTTTTTATAAATCTTTTTTCCAGTTGTAAACTATTCATCTAATAAACTCAAAACAGCTTGGCACAAAATGAATTGTTGTCAGTGTGTTTTTCGACATAACACGCACTTCCTTATGCTAGATCCTATGTATAAGTCGTAATACCCGTGATATTTCTTTACACTTGATATATTTACACCTTAAAGAACAGTTTTTACCCGAAGCGTATTTTATGCAACCGCATTGTTCGAGAAATGTACCCAATTTTTTTAATGGATTTTTCTTCATTCGTTAGGTCTTAGAGTAAAATACATGTGTTAAGATTACTTTTTTCATTGGAAAAGCTGTCCAAAACATTATTTCTATTTCTAGGCTAAGCATGCCCTTAGTCAAATGAATAGGATTTTTTTTTGCGCCAGATACTTTACTTTAGTTATCAAATTGTATTTTCTATTTGGTGGTTGGACACTTCGACCCCGGACGATTCGACCCCGGACGGTTCGACCCTGGCAGTTTGACCACAGGACGTTTTGTCCCCGGTCGTTTCGACTCCGGTCGGTTCGACCACGGAAGGTTCGACCCCGAAGTGATTCGATCCCGGACAATGCCGAAAAGAGACGTTTCGACCCCGAACATTTCAACCCCTTTCTATCTACACCGTAGAAAATTATTATTATTTTCGTTTGTACATATAATTTTAAAAATACTGGTTGTCATGTTAGAGGAGCAACATTAGCAGACATAGAAATAACCAAATCACACACACACACAAACTTGCACCAATAGAAAACTCTACAATTTTAACCATAACACGTAACATAATATTTCATTATTCTAGCAATAAGTCTTTTTTATGTAAGCTTTTTCATTGATCTACCAATTAATCCACACCATCCATTCCTTTACAGTTTATGCATGACCTTTATTTAGGACAAATTAGATTTATTTTTATTGAGCTGTTTAATACTTATATGATTGGGATGCATAGGGTTGGGGAGATTTTTTAATATTGTCTATTTGTTTTAAAAAACACGTTGAATCGCAAGGTTTGGATTTAAAATTTTACACTGCTGGGTTTCTTAATCTTTGCAAAAAGGACATTATCAGTGGCAAAGAAATAGTGCCACTCAGGGCTCGGAAATATTATAAACTCATGACCCAACTCATGACCCAAGAAATGAAAAGCACCCTTCAAATAGCTCACAAAGTTGCCCCTCTTTATAAAAATTACAATTCCGCTATTTAACTGACAACAGTGTATAGATCTAAATGATTATACACGTACCATATTTTTAATTTAAAATCCCTGAGCGTTTATTTTCAATACGAATTTCCTTAATGACAGTTTATAATGAAATCGATCCAAAACACTCACTTGTATTAAGTAAGCACCTAAGAGAAATACCTCTTCCTCCTAACAAATATTTGCAATTGTTTTTTTATGATAAATCACTCGTTGAATGCTTCAAAAGCGGTTCCGTGTTAATTTTTCTTTAAGAAATTTTTATTCTCTGTAATTTTGACTTGTTATAAGCCAGTATAAAATTTGCCTCCATCCGATTATATACATAGATGTATAAAAGCTTATATTAAAATGTAAAATTGATATATACGTCTAAAAGTAAATAATTTCTTCACATTTATTTCTATAGCTATTTAACAGTGACTAAGGGAAATTCGTTCGAACCATTTTCGTATGATTTTATTAATGTAAATCACAATTAAAATGTTTAGAAAGGTTCCATTTCCTTTACAAATAAATATGCACCAATCTTACCCAATTACATATTATAACTATAAATAATGCAATTTCAACAGCGACTATAAGTTCTTTTCACAGTTTTTTTTCCATTGTGGCAATTCATGCGAGTAATCATCCCATTAATGCGCAAGGGCTCATTTCTTCTAAAATCAAACATAAAGTAAAAACCATCTCTGAAAAAATCATTGGAGATTGTTCTTCTCTTTAACAGTTTTTTAAGTCCCATTCAATGACTTCCCGTTATCTTTTATTCAAGCACTCATGCAGATCGCATCGGCAGAAACTTGTGTTCATAAAATTAACGGAATTTTTCATAATCCATTGCATAATTTTAACTATACATAAAAGACACACAGACGCACATACACACATACACATAAATACACTCACACACATGCATATTCACACACTCGGATTATAATCAAGATAAAAAGGAACATCAAATAAATTAATATAATAAAATCTTCATGATGCAACTTAATTGTTTTTTTTTTTACGGCGCGCAAAACCACACCCTCTGTTAATCTCAAACCCAAAATCATTATGATTTTATGTCTATATTTTCATTTTTTAAAAAAGTTAGCAAGAGTTGCGTGGTATAGGGGCTTCACACACACTTACTGACTGACGGAAATGCGCCTTAGCGCATTATATAATAGACGAGCAAAATACCCGTGCTACGCTACGGGGTAGGCACAATAGGAATAACTTTATTTTGGTTTTGGGTCTAAAATTCAACTTTAAAATGAATGTAAACGCATCTGGAAAGTAGGGTAGTGATAAATCGAACCCATTTTTAATAAAAACAACGTTATGTGTGTCGAAAAAAATAACAATATTATTAATTTAAATATTACCCATCAATTTTGGTATATCTGCTTTAATATAGCATCATTATTATCATCCGTGGCTTGCTCCACCACATCCTTCCAGCTACAGCCCCTATAGGGCCCTGACCTGCTCAACCACATCCTTTCATTCAGATCGATTGATGACTTTCTTTCACCATGCTCGAACCCCTTTAATAACGCATGCTATATACTCTACCAGGATAACAAATGTCGTTAACAGTTACAAAAATCTAACTGGCAAGGCTCACTTTCTTTTCACGTGAATCAAATCATGAAAACAATATCTTTCCACATTATTCCTTTGGTTCTTAGAAAACACACATTTCATTTATAGTCTAAGCATTATATTACTTCAATACGAATAGAATATGCTTAGCCAGATAATATTTGTGAATATTGTGGCTTGGGGAGAGAGGAAAATATGGTTTATTTGATATCAAGGCACATGTTCCTTTAACTTGTATAAAAACATAAGAACAATGCTGCTTTTAAGACAATGATGAGAAATTGATCTCCTTATAAATGTTATGTCAATCATTCTATATTCCCACGCATTTTTCTAATAGTAACAATTCACTTTATATCAATCTTTATTCCCGTTGTACATTATTCATCTAATAAACTCAAAACAGCTTGGCACAAAATGAGTTGTTGTCAGTGTGCTTTTTTTTTCGACATAACACGCACTTTCTTATGCTATATCCTACTTATAAGTAATAATACCCGTGATATTTCTTTACACTTGATATATTTACACCTTAAAGAACATTTTTTACCTAAAGCGTATGTCATGCAACCGCATTGTTCGAGAAACGTACCCAATTTTTTAAAATGGATGTTTCATCATTCGTTAGGACTTTGTTTCTAGGCTTAGCATGGCCTTAGTCAAATTAATAGGATTATTTTATGGGTCAGATATTAATTATGTGAATATTAATGCTAAATTAAGGTATGTATGAGTTAATTTGTTTTAAAGAAACACCTTAAATCGCAAGGTTTGAGCTGAAAATGTACCCCTTTCTATCTACACCGTAGAAATTTATTATTATTTTTGTTTGTACATTTACTTTTTAAAATACTGGTTGTCATGTTAGAGGCGCAACATTAGCAGACATAAAAATAACCAAATCACACACACATTCGCACATAGCCCCTCCCCTCCCCCCACACACACAAATCATTATGATTTTTACGTCTATATTTTCAATTTTAAAAAAGTAATCAAGAGTTTAAACTTTTCCAAAAGGATATTATCAGTGGCTGAGAAATAGTGCCACTCAGGGATCTGTGATATTATAAAATCATGACCCTAGAAATGAAATGCACCCTTCAAATAGTTCACAAAATTGCTCCTCTTTAAAAAAAAATACAATTCCGCTTTTTAACCCCACTCTTACAACAGTGTATAAACACTTATACACGTACCATAATATTATTTAAAATCCCGGCGCAAGGGCTCATTTCTTCTAAAATCAAGCATAATGTAAAAACCATCTCTGAAAAAATCATTGGAGATTGTTCTTCTCATTAACAGTTTTTAAGTCACATTCAATAATTTCCCGTTATCTTTTATTCAAGCACCCATGCAGATCGCATCGGCAGAAACTTGTGTTCATAACACTAACGGAATTTTTCATAATCCAGTGCATAATTTTAACTATACATAAAAGATTACGTGGTAACGTCTTTTCAATATTTAATTTCACTTTTAGCAATCTATGAAATAAATCGTTATTTCACAACTAAAACAAACACACAGTCACACGCACACACAGACGCACATACACACATAAACATAAACACACTCACACACATGCATATTCACACAATCAGATTATAATCAAGATAAAAAAATAAATTAATAGAATAAAAGCTTCATGACGCCACTTAATGTTTTTTTATTTTACGGCGCGCAAAACCACACCCTCTGTTAATCTCAAACCCAAAATCATTATGATTTTTACGTCTATATTTTCAATTTTAAAAAAGTAATCAAGAGTTGCGTGGTATAGGGGCTTCTGACTGACTGACGGACGCGCTTAGGCGCATTATTATATAGATGGTATAAAAACATTACAGGATATTTACCTCGCCTGATGTGGCATGTCGGCTGGGAAATGTTTTGCCTGTAACAAGTAAAGTTAACTACATGTAGTGTTATTTATTATTCCTGACATACTATTTTTATTTGTGTGATAGTTCGTGTGTGTGATGTGTGTGTTTATGGAGACTGAAATATTACTGTCTTGTTTTTTCGAAATTTGAAACAATCGCCTGCTTCAAAAACGAGCATACCATTTAAAAAAATCTTAATTAACCCTTTAAGAGAAATGTTATGTATAAGATTTTAAAGTTAAAAATCTAGCAAAACACTTTCTATTTTATTATTGCTTGTTCAAACATTAAAAATTATTGCTAAATTAAAAGTTTTACAATAATTTGCTTCCTGCGTATGTTTGGTTTGAATAAGTAGCCTGAACGACGATAAGAACCCCATACACATGATGAGAAGAATATCATTGAACAAAATAAATATTTGAATATTTTGTAAAATTTCTATATTAAGTTTCGTAACTAATTATCATACAAAAAGTATTTTTTTAAATGCAAACAAATATACTCTAGCTAAATTGGCACAAAATACACAATATTTTAACAATATTAATTTTTAAAATTATAATAAATTTTAATAATTATTTTTAAAATGCCAGTATTTTAAGGCTTTGAACAATAGAAATCATATCGTCTAATTGTTGTCACTCATTATATTGGGCGTAAAGGTGAGGTTACAGCATAAATCATTGTTAGAGTTGGTAATTAACATTTTTAACAAAGCTCTATGGAGCAGGTGTCACTAATTGTTAATGTGAGTATTACCTGACCACTTGACTCGGGAGAAAAGGCTGGTATGGATGTTCGGTGTTTGGTTCTGGTGGCACACATTCACTGTAAGTGTCATTCATATGCCTGGTCTCAATACTTGATACTGGTTCCTGATTTCCTTAAATTAGGGAAATTTTGTGGTCAAATAACTGTTACCGTGCATTCAAAGTATAAAACAAATATACTGTCATAAAATAAAAAAAAAATTTATAGTAAGATAGCTCACCAGAAAGGGAACAAAATCGAATTGTGCTGTTTTATATGGACTTGAATTTTATATATTTATAATTGTATTGAGTTATTTGAGTTAAAAGAATCAAAGTGTTACATAAACATATCTATATATATATAAATCAAAGTATGTCTGTATGTGTGTGTGTGTGTATGTGTGTGCTTTTCCTTTATAGCTGACTAAACCATACATCCGATCGTCATGAAAATCTTTGAGACTGTTGAGTACCCTCCCGGAATGGTAACTGGCTACTTTTCTTCTCCATTTAACAGGTACGGGGCACCGGGGATCCTTAATGTCAATTTTTGCTTATATGAGCTATATAAAATTAATTTATGCATTAGCTACTTGCTATATTGATGGATTTTAACCAAAATTTGTGTAAAAATACTTGATAGCCAATATTGAAATACCATAGGGCACTAAACTCCTAATGGCAACTCCTTCGGGGCTGGGGGCCCAAAATACCTGTTTTTGTAAACGTTTAAGATTTTATTCCCCAATTTATTTATTAAAGGTCTTGACAAAAAATAATAAAGGTATCCATTATTATCCATATTTAAAAGAACAGATGTTTTGAAATTTATATCTTGCCCTGAATGGGCCCTGGGGCCCTTAATGTTGTTTTGTTTGTTGCTTATATGAGCGATATAAAAATAGTGGGACGCGGTGGTCGAGTTGTAGCTTGCTCGACTGTCGTACCGATGTTCACGAGTTCAAATCCGAAGGCGAGGATTTGTTCCCGGGGCCTGAGGAGTCTCCGAGTCAACCAGCTCTGAATGGGTACCTAACTAGACAATAGTTAGGCGGCTGGGGCAATGCTGCATCACATGCCAACAGATCATCTCTCATGGTCTGTGGACGCAATTATCTTCTGGCTAGAAGGAGCGTCTATATATCTAAGATAATGTTAGTTTAACCTCTGGCTACTTGGTAAATTGATGGATCTTAACCAAACTTTTCAGTTTAAGATATTTTGCCCATTCAATTTTCAATGATCTTGACTAATAATGAAAAAAAGATATATTATCATGCAAATTGAAATGAACAGGTGTTTTCAACTATATATCTTTCACTGAATGGGCCCCATCATGTCATTTGTTTTCTTAAATAAGCTTATGCGTTAATTTTTATGTAAAAGAATTGATCTTAACCAAAAATGTTTAACAAATCTTGGTAGCCCATATTAAAATGCTATAGGGCACAGAACTTCTCAAGTCAATTCCTTCTGGCCGGGGGCCCCGAAGTTATGTTTTTGGTATATGCTTAAGATATTATCGACATTTTATTTTTAATTATTCTAGAGGAATATTTTCATGATGAAACTGAATTAAAATGAGCAGCTTTTTGAAATTGAAATCTTGCGCAGAATGGGCATAGGGCCCTTCAATGTCATTTTTCCTTAAAATACCTGTATAAAAATTAGTGCTAGCCTAAGTTACTGAGAAAATAACGGATCTTGCCAGTCTTAGTACATGAAAAATCAAAAGTCTATAAATAATTACTATAGGGAACTGAACTATTTACGTTCATTCCCTCGGGCAGGTTACCCTAAAAGTTTTTGTAATGAACGTTAATAATTTAATTCCCCAATCAATTTTTCACACTATTGAGAAACATAGCTTGAGTACAAATTGTTACTCATTTTAGAGCCTGGCCCCTTAATATATATATATTTTTCTCTTTTTTAAGCTTTTAAATTATTATTTTATTTACCCATTTGCTATGAAACTTTGACTTTTTTGCACACTTCCGTGTAGATTTCTGACATAATTATTTTTAAAACATATCACTCATTGGATTCTTAAATAGTAATTTTTACTGAGATCGTTGCAACGCACGACCGGGACTGCTAGTCTATATATATAAAAATCAAAGTATGTCTGTATGTGTGTGTGTGTGTGTGTGTGTGTGTGCTTGTCCGTTGTAAATGACTAAACCATTCATCCGATCGTCATGAAAATTTTTCAGATTGTTGAGTACCCTTCCGGAATGGTAACTGGCTACTTTTTTTTCTCAATCTAACACTAAAGGGGCGCCGGGGGCCCTAAATGTGAATTTTTGCTTATATGAGCTATATGGATGGATCTTAACCAAATTTTGTAATTATATTTGTTATAGCCAATATTAAAATACTATAGGTAAGTCATCTCCTAAGG
>MUZC01004462.1:0-11735 GCA_002072015.1 Radix auricularia
GAGACATTGTGTGATGTCAACTGGGCATTTAGTAGAGGCATTGTTTTAGATCAACTGGGGATATATTGAATTTAGTAGAGGTATGGTGTGATGTCAATTGGGCATTGTGTGATGTCAATTGGGCATTTAGTAGAAGCATTGTGTGATGTCAATTGGGCATTTAGTAGAAGTATTGTGTGATGTCAACTGGGCATTTAGTAGAGGTATCGTGTGATGTCAATTGGGCATTTAGTAGAGGCATTGTGTGATGTCAACTGGGCATTTAGTAGAAGCATTGTGTGATGTCAACTGGGCATTTAGTAGAGGCATTGTGTGATGTCAACTGGGCATTTGGTAGAGGCATTGTGTGATGTCAACTGGGCGTTTAGTAGAGGCATTGTTTGATGTCAACTGGGCGTTTAGTAGAGACATTGTGTGATGTCAACTGGGCGTTTAGTAGAGGCATTGTGTGATGTCAACTGGGCATTTAGTAGAGGCATTGTGTGAGGTTAACTGGGTATTTAGTAGAGGCATTGTGTGATGTCAACTGGGCATTTAGTAGAGGCATTGTGTGATGTCAACTGGGCATTTAGAAGAGGCATTGTGTGATGTCAACTGGGCATTTAGTAGAGGCATTGTGTGATGTCAACTGGGCATTTAGTAGAGGCATTGTTTCAGATCAACTGGGGATACATTGAATTAAGTGTATGACATAAAGGTCATCTGATTAGTTTACATGAATTCATGCCTTGTTTTTTAAAAAATATTTATGATGGAAATCAAGTTGATCTTTTAAAATATATCTAATAAAATAATTTTGATATAAAAAAAATATTATTTAAAAATAACCAATAAAAATAAATCAGCCAAAGCAGTTTTTAAAACAAATTCAAGTAAAATGATTACAATGCTGATCAATAATTACATGTCATTCAAAACTCTGATGTAGCAACATAAATGAGAATAAAACTAAACATAAACTCATTGCTAGTTTATTATAATTTCTATTTGACTCTTGGCAACATGAATTAACTTGTAGCTTTAGTGGTGTAACACATGACCTAGATACACTGCTTACTTTACTTCAATCAAGAGTTGATACTTGAGCCAAACTGATGTCAGAAAAATTGAATTTGCAATATGTCATCATGATTTCCTAATTTCATCTCTATTTGTCTGGACATTTTTTCCCCATAAATAGTCATTGGTTGTTTTGGTTTCTTTGATGTAAAGCTTCATGAATTACATCTTCAGGCACCTGCAAACTCTTCACAGGAGTTCATTCACATTCATGTTTAGAATAATATACATTTCCACCTTCACAGCAAGTGAAATAAGTCCTGCATTTTAATTATATAATAGGAAGGAAGAACATTTTAAGTACACCACAAACCTTAGTCCCCAGTGTGAACATGGTCCCTCAGATTCACAATCAAATTTGGCAATTCAGTTTTTTTAACAAAGATAATTTCAAAATTTTAGAAATCAAACTTCAATATGAAGTATTTGACAAGGTGATTGTGAATGAGGCATGTCACAAATGGTCGAAGAAATCTGAAACTTACATTCTGCTACAATCCATCAACAGCGACAAGTGTACATGAAGAATAAATAGTCCAGCTATTAAATGATGTGTGTGTGTGTGAGAGAAAAAGAGACAGATGCTGACAAAAAAAACGTTCCGAAGTTCAGACAAATTTTAACAGAGGTCTTTTCATTATTATAAAAACTGTTAAGATTAACTAAGTTTTGTAGATATTTTATTCAGGATTTAGAACTCATGGTCAAGTGGGGTCTTTTCAACAGGACTGGGAACCTGGCTAAAATAAGCTGACCCCACGACTCAAAAAGCAGCTGTATATAATTAATGTGTATGTTATTTTGGATGCAAGTGAAGTAAAATCATAACCATAATAAAATAATTTTTAAAAATGTTTTATTTAAATATAAGCAAAGTGAAGGCCTTCAAAGGCAACAATAATTATGAACACAACTGGAAGCTAGCAATACAACTTGGGGTCTTACTAATCTACAACCTTCTTGATCTATATCTAGACAATCCCCGACACTGCTGGCCGTATCATCCAGCTGCTCCACAAAGTTTCTACCCAAATCATCCAAGTAATAAGTCGAGCTGGACAGAACTGAAAGGCTATTCTCGCCCCTTGGCTCATCCAAGCTTGTGACAGAGTTTTCTTCCCTTGGCTGCAGTGCCATGATGCCCCTAAATGCTGTGGGCCGTGGATGGTTTTGTGGGAGCATCTCCACTAGCTTTTTGGTGGAGCATTTAGTCAAGATCAGTGTTATTGGTGGAGCATTAAGTCAAGGTCAGTTCAAATAAAATATCAAATTACATTGGAAAATATAACTTTTTATTTTCTTTTTAAAAGTGTATTATGCATACACATCTCATGATGTCAGAGGGTATTCCTTAAGTCCAAATGTATATAAACATATCATGATGTCAGAGGGTATGCCTCAAGTCCAAATGTGTATACACATCTCATGATGTCAGAGGGTATGCCTAAAGTTCAAATGTGTATACACATGATGTCAGAGGGTATGCCTCAAGTCCAAATGTGTATACACATCTCATGATGTCAGAGGGTATTCCTCAAGTCCAAATGTGTATAAACATATCATGATGTCAGAGGGTATGCCTAAAGTCCAAATGTGTATACACATATGTCAAAGGGTAAGCCTAAAGTCAAAATGTGTATACACATGTGTATATGTCAGAGGGTAAGCCTCCAGTCCAAATATGTATACACATCTCTTGATCTCATAGGGGTATGTATTGCCTAATCGCATTGACCCACCAAATCCCTGACCCTAGTGACGTCATAAGTCTTCAACAACTTCATATAGGAATAATCATATTAAAATCATTTGGTAACCAGGCCACACAAAACAAGGATAGAACAAAGATCTAAGAAAACGTTTTATTCTATTTGGACAATTAGTTCTTAGATTAAAAAAAAACTTTTTCTTGATGTCCTTATTCACGCCTTGCTAATAACCCACAATAAATCGCTACAAGACAAAGACAGACTGAGAAGGACAAGCATGGAGAAATTCAACAATTTTTTTTTAGTTCTTACCTTTTTCTGAGCTTGTTTGATCTGCTTGAGGGAAAGCTCTCCTTCTATCACTCTCTGTTTGGATGAGTCAAAAGGTTTCCTTTTGGCAGCAGAGGCGGCAGTCTTTTTGCAGACGTTGCTGTGTTTGGCCTGTGGGCAATGTTGGGATACAGTCATAACACCAAGATAGTTGCCCTTGGAATCTCACATTTAAAAAAAAAAAAACAAAAAACACCAACACAATGTTAAGAGCTGATCATGGATTGAGAATTTAGGAGAGATTTTTTTTACATATATAGCTGATATTGAGAGTCAAATTCTGTAATAATTTTCAGCTTTGTCTGTAGTCATTCTGTAGTACAAGTATAATCAGCTTTGTCTGTAGTCATTTTGTAGTGCAGGTAATCAACTTTGTATGTAGTCATTTTGTAGTATAATTATAATCAGCTTTGTCTGTAGTCATTCTGTAGTATAATTATAATCAGCTTTGTCTGTAGTCATTCTGTAGTGCAAGTAATCAACTTTGTCTGTAGTCATTCTGTAGTGCAAGTAATCAACTTTGTCTGTAGTCATTCTGTAGTGCAAGCATAATCAGCTTTTTCTGTAGTCATTCTGTAGTGCAAGTAATCAACTTTGTCTGTAGTCATTCTGTAGTGCAAGTATAATCAGCTTTGTCTGTAGTCACTCTGTAGTGCAAGTAATCAACTTTGTCTGTAGTCATTCTGTAGTGCAAGTATAATCAACTTTGTCTGTAGTCACTCTGTAGTGCAAGTATAATCAAATTTGTCTGTAGTCATTCTGTAGTGCAAGTAATCAGCTTTGTCTGTAGTCATACTGTAGTACAAATACAATGAGCTCTGTTTATTCCTTTTATGGTTTAATTTGTATGTGATTCTTCAGATCCCAGCCATTTTTCTAGGGTTACCATGCGTCCATGTTTTCACGGACACATCCTCTTTTCTATGCCACTCCTCTGGGCGGCTTTACAGAAAAATGTCCTTTCTCTGGGTTCTTCTCTGTCTCAAGTAAACCACCTGCTGTGGTCTATGATCCCAACGTCAATTTGCTGAAGATTTTGATGATACTGTTTCACCATAAGATACTTTCACTACTATTTGGTTAACGTCAGTCATTTAGTTACTAACTTACTGTTTCATTTCAGTCGGCTAGTGTGGTGCACTGAACACTCAGTTAATACAAATTTATAAATAAGAACAATATTTTATGTAGTTTAAGTTTAATGTTGTTGGTAAAACACTTAATAATGTTCAATCCAATTAAGTTGTGTTTTGTTATTGTGCGAAATCGGTTAAGTCACTGTAATTCCATAGTTCCCAAATATTTGACTTAACATAGCAATAAATATTGTGTATGCACAATTTAAGTTCTTTAAATTATAACTGCGTAAATGATTAATTAATCGATTAATCTTTAAAATGTAATCAATTAAAATTAATTTGATCTATTAAAATTTGATAAAAATTCAAGAAAATATATCTTTTTTTTCTCCAATTTATTAATAATTTATATTTTTTTAATACTTAAATATTTTTCCCTTGTATTATTATTATTATTATTATGATTTAGATATGCATAGTATTATGTAAACAAAAAGGTTTTTCTTCCTTATTTCTTGTATATTTTATGAAAATTTAGTGTCCTCTTTTTCCATCTGGCATTAATGATAGCCCTACATTTTCCTGTATTATAAATAGTTCTAAAATCCTAAAGTGTTTCTGTCATTGCCTTCATTTTACCAGACCATCACTTCATTTGATCTTTGTGAATGTTCACAGAAAGTTGATATTTTACAACATTAACATCTTTCAGTTATTTCATTATTCAATTTTGGTTAAAGCTCAGGGAAGACTAGAAATGTTTTAATGCCCAGTGCACTATTGACAGACAGGTCATCAGGCATAAAACAAATAACTTGACAGGTCATCACGCATACAACGTGACTGAAGTTATGAAGGTGGTAGAAAGAACAACAAATAGTTTTTAACAACAGACACACTTTTGTACATTCTCCTGTATCTAGTGATGCTATAACCAAATGGAGCTACTGTAAAACTTGTAAGTGTTCACACACTACACTGGTCAATCCAACTTACCAGGACTTCCGGAGCAAAGTTTCTGCCACATATTTTACAAGGTACCCTGGCATCACTGTAGTTAACTGGGGAAGAGAGGACAATGCTGAAACAAACAATGGCAGATACAATTGTCAACAGGAACATCACATGCTGTCAGCACAGGTAAAACTGTTACACGTTCTGTCATTTGGCAACCAATTTATGCTGGAGCATGGGTACGACATGTACATGACACAGCAACCCTACAAAACATGGACACTGTCATATGACATAGCCACCCTTCAAAACATGGACACTGTCATATGACATAGAAACCCTTCAAAACAAGGACACTGTCACATGACATAGAAACTAGGGCTGTTATCGATTAAAATAAATTTAATCGTTAACATTTTAAAATTACCGATTAATTAATCAATAATTTTGTTAAGTCTAGAAATAAAGATGTATGACGTCATTAAACTGAAAATTTCAAGGGAAGTAATAAAAACAGGCAATTGATATGATTATTAAGTTATTTTTAAAACATAGTTAATGAAAATAAGTTAAATAACGTATTAAAGTTTAGGCACTTGAATGAAAATTTCTAAATGATTTTAAAATATTAAAGTAATACAGCCATATAGAAATTGTTTGATGATTAACAAAAAGATAAAAATCATCTTTTTATCCCAATTGGTTCAAAAGTTATGATTTTTTTTCTAAGACCTCATAATCACTTTTTTCACTAGGTTGTTTTCCTTCACATTTTGTGCCACTTTATGGCATTTTTTAAAATGCCCATAACTTAAGTATTTAATTCAATTTAGTTTAATTTAAAAGATATAATATTTTTAGGACATATATTTTAAATATAAGTAGTTCAATATAAAATGTATGAATTTAAATTGTGTTATTGTTAGATAATAAAAAACAATGATTTTTTATATCATTGTCCTTATAAAACGGGTTATTTTAAAGTGTAAACCTTTCACCCTTTTTTGTTAACTGAGAAGTCTGTACGTAAAAAAAAAAAAAAAAAAACTATTATTAATTATTTATTAATAAATCGATTTTTAAAATTTTTAAATTTCTTTTATTTTAATCACTATTTTATCAATTAAATTAATTTTAATCGATAAAATAATATACCGATTAATCGAGAAATTAATCGGTAATTTCCGCAGCCCTAATAGAAACCCTTCAAAAGAAGGACACTGTCACATGACATAGCCACCCTTCAAAACACGGACACTGTCACATGACATAGTCACCCTCAATACACGGACACTGTCACATGACATAGTCACCCTTCAAAGCACGGACACTGTCACATGACATAGCCACCCTTCAAAACACGGACAGTCACATGACATAGTCACCCTTCAAAACACGGACACTGTCACATGACATAGTCACCCTTCAAAGCACGGACACTGTCACATGACATAGTCACCCTTCAAAACACGGACACTGTCACATGAGAAAGTAACCCTTCAAAGCACGGACACTGTCACATGACATAGCAACCTCTCAACACAAGGACACTGTCACAAGACACACTCCAATGACCTGTGTCCAACTTGACATTCTACAAAAATCTGAATACCAGGAAACAATGTAAGGAAAACCCCATTTTGGCGGTCAGGTGGGGAAGGGTGGAAACAAAGGGGGAGTGGAGGTAGCTAGGACATCAAACAGTATTTAGTGGCATTTTATTGGCGAAGATGATCATTATTATTTGAGCATCGCGCTATTTAAAAAACCATAAATAATTCCAAGTTATTGTTTTTAATTACAGAAATAGACTAAAATTGACATCAAAAGAAAAGCATGTTAGTTTATGATAGATTGGGCAAATTTCGTACATTTGAAACGAAAAAAAAAGTTTTTAAACAAAAATAATAACAATTTTAAAAAAAAATGTTTGGTACAAGTTCGAGCACTGTATTCGCTTGCCCTCTCCATCCCTTCCCCTACTTTTCCACATGAGTCACTGACAGATATGAAAGACTAGAAGTAGAAGCTATTATTATTTACTGCCATTGATCGCTCCTCTCTGCCAGTCGTTTGCTGTCGTTACTGTTACAAGAGACGGGGAAAGTGCGTGTATTTCCCCCAGTAATTATAACACAGGCTTGTACTCTCAGAGTCCCTGACTATTTGTTGTGGCGACAGTGTGACAGTATCTAGAACCCCCCCCCCCCACACACACACACTGACAAGAATAGAAGAGATTGATAAGAGTGAAGGGTTATCTAACAAATAAATCGACTGTGACTTGACAGTTGTACCAGGTCTTCAACGGTAAAGCACTCGCATTAGTGGTTAATGTGCCTGAAGGTGGCATTCGCCATCAGTGGTACAAGGTATCGCATATAGCAGAGGCATAACAACGACTTGGCGCCGGGGCAGTTGCCAAGGACGCCGAGGGTGCCAAGGGCTTATCCTTCAATTTATTCAAATTTAGTATTTTCTCACCTTTTGTATTTTTAAAATATCCATTTGTCAAGGGCGCCAATACTGACTTAATACGCAAATAGTGGACATGCTGGGTTCTATTGAGAAGCATAATTTATATATAGCCACCAGGAAATATCTGTTGGTCTCATCTTTGCTGCACAAACAGTTTTTGTGCACGATGTACCCTCAAAAAAAATATTTTTTTTTTTTAATTTAAAAATTTGTATTTTAAAAATGAGGGCACAGTCGAGATGACGTCATCAAATATTAAGTAAACTCTCTAACGTATCCCGGCAACTTGCGTGACGAGTCACTAAGACAACTTAAACCAATTAGCAGTCTGATAGAAGTTTAATGTGAGCGAGACCCGCCCATTCATGATAATACAGTTAGCACGCACGTGTAATGAACGATCCGATGGGCAGTGCTTTTTGGTATACTAAAGTTTTAAGCAAGTTTTGTGTGTGTCTCAGTCGAGACCATTAATAACCTGACTCTAATTCATTATAGAATTAACAAAGATCTGTTGAGATAAGTCCTAACAGAATCCCCGTGAATTTGTTAAATCTTAATGAAATGTCCCAACTAAATACGATGCTCTATTAAAATGAGTTAAACTATAGTTATTAAATGACAAAGACTATTTACGACGAGGTTTGTTTCGTTAAAAAAATGTGTGAAATAGTGGTTAAATGATGATAATTTTTTAGAAGCTTGCTGTAACGTAGGAGAGTGCTCGGCGCCCAGGAACCAGATTCATTTGTACACCTCCTTAACACGGGACGCCATGAGCTTCATCAATAAAATACGCTCGAATCCCATTCTGGCACTCCCCATCCCCACCCCATTTTCTGCCCCTTTTCCTATCTGCCTATCCGTATACAGTTGTAAAGTCACGCTAAGAAGAACGACCAGGTCATCTGACTTTTCAGTGCAGAATATTAGAGACGTGTGGTTCTTAACTTAGAGCAGCGTCCTCTTGGTGTCAAAGTATATGGTGCCCGAAACCTCCCCCCACCCTCGATTCAAAACATGCCTGTTGTTAAAAGCCCATAGTATAATAAACAAGAACAAGAGTAAATTAGTCAAAGTTCAGAAACAAGTATTTATGGTATGTAAAAACGTTAATTACGTATAATTATTTGTACAATTATTTAATTAATTCTTGTCAGTCATTTCCTGGTCTTTTAGACTCAAGCTTGTCAACAAATACATCATTAAATGTTACCGCATCTCTTTCAATTGATAGCAGAGCTAGATTGTAGAACCTTACTTTCTCACTTTCAAGTGATAGCACATCTAGAAAAGACAACCATACTTTCTCACGTTCAACTGATAGTAGTACTAGATAGATTATAGAACTTTACTTTTCCAAGGTGGATCGCTCTGCTGGAGAATAAACAACTTTGAGACCTCTCACAAGAGCTGCTGTCCATAATAACTTTGTAAGACAAGAATTTGATAATGTTTAATGGCATTCCCCCAGACCTCTTCAGTGTGAGAATACATAAAAACGTAGGACACTTCTCACCATAGCCGCCGAGCATAAGCCAATAAAACGTATTGTAGCCATTGTACGACAAGAAGTGCTATGTGCTAAGTTGAATGCCTGGGGTATTGATCAGGAAGTCATGGTACTTGCCACCCACGCCTGGACATGTGTACACACTGTACTAATCTTGGCCGAGATATTTAACAGTATAATCGGGAATATGTACACGCTCTTACATTTACGTCGGAACGTGTATACAATTTTGTTTCAACTCATAATTTACTTATATCATTATTTCAGAAAACAATATTTCCTCAAAAATTGCCACAGCAATCGGAGGGGCCGGGGAGATCTTTTAATTGACATTGCTAGCAGATGCCAGTCTTGTGGAATCAACTTTGATATTTTCACCTTGGTAGGCTGTTAGTTTTAAAGCCGTTAAAGGTCTTTTCAAACTTGTAAGGTTCCCAAAAGTTATGTAGCACTGACTTCTCCCGACTCCCAAAATACCCCTCCCCCCATACGTGTGGATGTTCATCGGTTCCTAGAACATTATTCACAATTGTTGAAGACTTCTCTAACTCTAACACGTCTTCATTGTTTAAGACAATTCAGGGTCGGCTTCAGGCATGGGCAAACTAGGCAGCCGACTAGGGCTTTCGGTTAGTCTCATCATTCCTGGGGGCCTCGCACAAGAATCGTCCCTTATTTATTATTTATTTTTCTATTACATTTAGGGCAACTAAATTCACTTCGACTTGGGCTTACAATTCCCTTAGACCTGGCCTGGGCAAAGAAATGCTTAGTAGTCGACATATCTACCCAGTACCGTGTGTAATCGACATATCTACCGTGTGTAGTCGACTTATCCACTGTGTGTAGTCGACATATCTACCGTGTGTAGTCCACTTATCCACCGTGTGTAGTCGACTTATCTGTGGAGTTGACATATCTACCGTGTGTAGTCGACATATCTACTTATCTATCATTTGTGGTCGACTTATCTACCGTGTGTGGTTGACATATCTACCAATTGAAGTCGACATATCTACCGTGTGTAGTCGACTTATCTACCGTGTGTAGTCGACATATCTACCGTGTGTGGTCAACTTATCTACCGTGTGTGGTCGACATATCTACCAAGTGTAGTCGACATATCTACCGTGTGTGGTCGACATATCTACCAAGTGTAGTCAACATATCTACGCGGTGGTCGAGGGGTAGCGCGCTCGACTGCTGTACCGATGGTCGAATCCACACGAAGGTGAGGATTCGTTCCCGGGGCCCGAGGAGTCCCCGAGTCACACAGCTCTGAATGGGTACCTAACTAGACAATAGTTAGGCAGCTGGGGTAATGCGTGGAACCCCTATAGCCGTGGCCTGTGACCGCTGCATCACTTGCCAACAGATCATCTCTCATGGTCTGTGGACGCAATTATCTTCTGCATAGAAGGAGCGTCTGTATATCTAAAATAAGATACCGTGTGTGGTCGATATATCTACCGTGTGTGGTCGACATATCTACCGTGTGTAGTCGACTTATCTACCGTGTGTGGTCGATATATCTACCGTGTGTGGTCGACATATCTACCGTGTGTAGTCGACATATCTACCGTGTGTGGTCGATATATCTACCGTGTGTAGTCGACATATCTACCGTGTGTGGTCGATATATCTACCGTGTGTGGTCGATATATCTACCGTGTGTGGTCGACATATCTACCGTGTGTAGTCGACATATCTACCGTGTGTAGTCGACATATCTACCGTGTGTAGTCGACATATCTACTCATCTACCATGTGTGTTCGACATATCTACCGTGTGTAGTCAACATATCTACCGTGTGTAATCGACTATACCGTACAATTCAGACAAACAATGACCTAAAGTAACGTTTTTCTCTTTGTTTCTCAGATGCGATATTACCAGCTAAATGTATTTGAGTTTTAATGTGAGCTAGAAACTTTCCCACGAGAGGCCCAACAAGCAACCAAGGTCTACCCCACACACACACACGTCGTGACATGTAAACAACCTCATATAGAAACAATCATCTTAAAGTTATTTAGAAGCCAGGCCACACAAAACAACCATAATATTAATGATCTTGACGCCTTGTTTACTTTAAATTTAATCAAATAAGTTTGAGTTGAGTCATCCATGCAGACGGGACAGGAAAAAGATTAATTTTAGAAACACCGGGGGTGGGGGGAGGGGGGAGTGGCTTGTAAGATGTAAGCATCAGAGTTGTCAGGTAAGTGAAAGTTGGCACCATCCTGTACGTGGACTTTACAACACATGACGTCCATGATTTATTGAAATTGAACGCAGGCATAAACTGACTAAGCAGTTAGAAACTACTCGCCAGTCAAAAAATAATATAAACAAACTGTTATTGGCGCACACGGTGACAACATTCCAACACGTTAGTGAAGTGCGACAGCTGGACAATGTTTCACTCAAGCCATGGACATCGTTTACAAAACTCATGTTATTTATATATAGACAACTCACCCGATAGGAATGTACGGCACATGACACCTAGTATAGACAACTCACCCGATAGGAATGTACGGCACAAGACACCTAGTATAGACAATTCACCTGATAGGAATGTACGGCACAAGACACCTAGCATAGACAAT
>MUZC01004462.1:12020-40910 GCA_002072015.1 Radix auricularia
GATAGGAATGTACGGCACAAGACACCTAGTATAGACAATTCACCTGATAGGAATGTACGGCACAAGACACCTAGTATAGACAATTCACCCGATAGGAAATAGGAATGTACGACACAAGACACCTAGTATAGACAATTCACCCGATAGGAATGTACGGCACAAGACACCTAGTATAGACAATTCACCCGATAGGAATGTACGGCACAAGACGGCAACAAGTTCATTTAGTAGCTCTACCTAACAGTCCGAGGATTTAAATCCTGGCCATGTCTGTGCTTACCTCGACTGGTCGTCACCCAAGTTAAACTCTATATAAGCTCACAGTGAACGTAGACACTTATATTCAACAAGGGGAATTTTTCACACACTTGTCTTTGTATAACCTTAAGTTTTATTAGGATGTTCTATTCGGGAGTATAGTGCTTAGCGTTCTTGTCCTAAAGTTCTTAAAGTTCTGAGTGTCCCCATATCATTATCAACGGCAATCCGATCAGGAATGTTTACCCACAAATCAACCAATCATATCAGGAAAATTTTACCCAAAACTAATCAATCAGATCAGGAGTTTACCCCCAAACCGACCAATCGTACCAGGAAATGTTTCCCCACAAACCAACCAATCAGTTCAGGAAATTTTTTAACACAAACCAAACGATCATATCAGGAAATGTTTATCCACAAACCAAACAATGATGAAGAAATGCCCCCCTCCCCACACCAATTAACCAAATCTCTTTACAAAAGTGATCATATTATTATTAATAATATTTTGAGAACCCTTTTGACTCAGTGTTGTTAATCTACAAAAACAAACGTATTTTTAATATGTACACAACCTCAAGATCCTCCCCTACGTTTCCCCTTTCCCAACAAAAAGGAAAGTACTTTATTCCACAGGCATTATGTCAAGAAGGTTAGGGTTAATATAGACGCCATTCACCGTAGTAAACAAAGCGTCACAAAACGACATTCACGAAGTTTCTTGTGCCAAAAGGAAGGAAAGTCAATGGGAGGTGAAGGTGAAAGTTTAAAAGTGCCCAAGAGTTTAATGGAGCATTTTAAAAATGGTGGTGGAACAAGGGTTCACAAACAGTGGTGAGAGGACCCCAGAAAAATTGTGTTATATTTTTAAAAAATGTTTGAGGTGAGGCTATCGAAATTGTCATTTGAAATCGAGATGACGATTTTCAATGCAAAAGGTGGTAGGGCGATGCAACGGGTTTAAAACCCCTGGAAATAATGTATTTGTGGGAAGTGAACACTGGCTTTAAAGTCATGACGTACGCCAATTTTTTTTATAAGAGACGTCATGAGTAAGAAGAAAGTGAAGCACTCTAGTGATGTAGGTGTCACTATTAGGTAATAGGACAGAGACGTCATGAGTAAGAAGAAAGTGAAGCACTCTAGTGATGTAGGTGTCACTATTAGGTAATAAGACAGAGACGTCATGAGTAAGAAGAAAGTGAAGCACTCTAGTGATTTAGGTGTCACTATTAGGTAATAAGACAGAGACGTCATGAGTAAGAAGAAAGTGAAGCACTCTAGTGATGAAGTGTCACTATTAGGTAATAGGACAGAGACGTCATGAGTAAGAAGAAAGTGAAGCACTCTAGTGATGAAGTGTCACTATTAGGTAATAGGACAGAGACATCATGACGTAAGAAAACAGTGAAGCACTCTAGTGATGTAGGTATTGTATTAGCTAACAGGACCAAGACAACATGACGTCATGTATAACTTCACACAACTAAATATCTATATATATAATTCACCAAATCAAGGGCGAGTATGTGCCAATAACCATGACAGATTACCCTCACTGTGGTCGACCAATCAGTTTATGGTTGGCAAGCAACGGTGGTGGAGAGTTGGGGTCATCGAGACCAACAATGCTTCTTGAGTTCACTATCGTTGTTCCTTCACAAAATAACATGCATTTCGTAGTGTAGTGGTTATTACATTCGCCCAATACGCGGAAAGTCCTGGGTTCAAGCCCGAGCTGAGACATTTTTTTTTTAATTTTTAAAATTGTTTATGTTTGTGCTTGTTAGGCGACGTGCTCTCTGTTGTTCTCAGTGACGGAAAAGTAGTCATACACTCTCCTAAACAATATGTTCAGTACATGAATACTTTAGGAGTATATGGTGGAGAGGCAGATAATATCGCGATTTCCAAAATACTTCCCGTCAGTATTATTATTTACTTCCGAGAACGTCCTCATACCTCTCTTCGTGGTCAACATTTGTCTATATACCGATTCTTTACCGGCCCTTCCGATCATGGCCATTACGAAGTTCTATTGCCTCTCAAACGTGATGACTTTCTGATGCATTCTATTGACAACGTCGGTATGTCCACACAAATTTCACAGCCACCTTATCGCACTGATGTGACGTCAGCTTGCCACTTTGCTGATAAACATGTACAAGCCCATTTCAAAACAAACTCTTTTGAACGAACGGATTCTGCAGAAGAACTTCAATCCACCATCAATATTTATAATTTACAAGAATAATCACAAAAAGAGTGCAAGAAAGCTTGAGGAATGACCCTCACCAGGGTCGGCCAATCATAGTTATAGTTGGCAAGCTAGAGTGGGGGTGGCAGGTAGCTAACAGCAATGCGCATGTTTCGAGACCAACAATGCGTCGTCGCTTCTCTCCCCCAGGTTCATTTGCGTTGCTCTGACTTCTTCATGCTGTAGTTTGTGTCCGCTCTTCACACCCTTACCCCTTCTTTGCACTATTTAGGAGCAAGTCTGCTGCGTATGCTACACCGCGGGTCGTATCTAGTTTTATTTAAAGCGACATTTGTTTTTAGCAACACCATTTACGCAACACTCTATTTCCTCCCCTCCCATTCTTGCGTTATGTTTAGCGTCGCCCATGTTACTCACACCTCTTACTTTATTTTAAGCCCCGCCCATGTCATTAACCTCTCCTCACGTTATGTTTAGTCCCGCTATGAGAGTCGTGTGCCTTTAAATTGCTTTGTGGCGAGGGATTCACCATTACAAAATACTCCAAACTGTTTAAGATCTGAGTATCTTTGAAAGACAATTCAATAATGTTCCAGAATGAAGGACTGACAAACTGTTATGTTATTTATCTATAGACAACTCACCCGATAGGAATATACGGCACAAGACATCTAGTATAGACAACTCACCCGATAGGAAAGTACCCAGCCGTTATTCAACATTACATCAGACAGACCTTTTCCGAACGGATACATTTTAATCTTATGGCAACCCCTCTGAAAGTCGCACTATGTGTAAAGAAAATGTGGAAATGGGGCTACATAGTGCATACGTAAAAGAAAAATGTTAATTGGCCATGCAATCTATAAACCAAACGACATCACATTGTTAACTATTGGTCCACTCTCAATTTGCAATGCTGTTTAACAGCTTTTGGTGCCAATTTTTGCCTTAGAATATAATAATAACTAAAGGTCTATGGTTTGAGGAACAAACTAATTAATGCAGACCAATGCGGCTGTAATATAAATAGTTAGGATAGAAGTTGGTCAAACATAAAGACTCAATCAGTTATAAATAACCCGTGTGCTCCAGTAAACCTACAGACGAACCTGAATCCATGGCGCAGAAACGCACAGAACAAATCAGAGACCGTTGTATCCAAAAGTTTCACTAGCACTGCTGCACATGGTAAGCAGTCATTTCGGGACTATCTCTACACGTAGACACAAATCATTTATAGACAAGATTTTATAACTTAATCTATCAACGTAAACTTGACATGGGATTGACGGGGCGGGGCCAAACATATTGATCCCGTATAAAAATAAATATCGATCGCTTTGAGCCCCGAGCAGAGCTGCACTTTTGTCCAAGGTCGAAAAACAGAGTGATAGTTCTAACATTCGTCTTCAGCTATAACCATAACAGATAGCACCAGAGAACTGTAATCCTAAACGGTATCAAATAGGCACACGGCTACAGGCGGAGTTGATAACGGCAAATCAACTTGCATGATATATCAATTATCATCAGGGCGGTGCCAAAAAGAAACAATTAATAAAAACTCGAATCCGCAATTTCCAACAAAGAATTTCCGATTTTTTAAAATTGTAATCAATTCAAATATTTGCTAAGCGGTAGCACAGTTTATGAACTAGGCATTTTTAAAACAGTTTATAATATTTATTTTAGGCTTTGGTGTTAAAAAATGTATAAGAGTGCTCACTGTGTAAAAATACTATTAATAATAGTATTGAAAATAATAATAACAAGTATTATAAGGATTAACATTAAAATTCATTCCAAAATTAAAATGAAAAAAATATGAGTAATTCAGGGTAATATGCCCTAATATATCTTAAATAATAATATATATATTATATATACAGTGGAACCTCTTTATACGCCCTTCATCCGTTCCAGACCATTGGACATTATACCAAATTGGACTTTTTAAAAATATTTTTTTGTACATATTTCAAATTTATTGACGTGGTTGTATCAAATAATTTAAACACTAAAATACATAAATTACATAAATAAAAAGAACTTTGACATTTTTTTTCTGTTTTCCTGTTATCCTAATCAAAAGCAAATTTTGACTCAAAGGAGCTGTCCATAAATGAAGTCAAGCACTAGGGTAAAGGGGGGGTACAACTTTGTGATGAGGGGGAGAGTGGAATATTTTAAAAAATGTGATATGTGGTTTTAAAAAATGGGAACCTATAAAGAAAAAATTCCACTACAATATTTGATTGCTTACAATTTTTTAAATGACATTTTGGCTTCACAAGTGTTAAGATATTAGATACAAACCTTAAATACAAACACAAACTTAAAGACAATAAAGTGCTTTGAATCATGCTCATTTTCATATAGGCAGGAAATATGGCTTTTATTGGGAGGGGGCGCAGCTTTTTGGCGTCATGTTTGAGGGGGATCTAACTTTTTGTGACATGTCACCACAGGGAAAACATCTAAAATTCCGTGAAGCGTCTTGTGTCATATACCAAGTTGGACTTATACCAAAGCAGATGTATAAAGAGCTCGTGTGGAGATACTGATGTCCCATCGAGCGCCTCCCCAGGTGGCGGATAGGGGAACTCCCACCGGATATGGAGGGTACCGGGGAAATAAAATACCCGGGGCGGACCAAAATCAGAACCTGCTGCCTAGCAGGAAGTGGAGGGATCCAAATAGGCTAGGGACCCAACCCGAACAAAGGCAGCTATCCTGAGAGCTACAAGGGGCATCCCCCCCCCAGAAGGTTGTGCACAGGGCTGACGACCCTGTCACGTTTAAAACTACAGTTAGGAAAACGAAACCACAAAATGAAATTCGGACTGATCACACTGGATTACGACCCATGCCTGTCCACAAACATGAGATACAAATAGCCACTTAAAACTAACTTAGTCTTTACAGAGCAGGTGCCCTGGCCTGCCTCAGTGACGAACTGTTAAGATATAGAATAGCTATCGCAGCACTATAGGAGATAAGATGGAGAGACTCGGATATCCTAAGTACTAAGGAGTATACAACATTTTACAGTGGAAACAACTCAAATACCTTAGGAACAGGATTTGCAGTAAAGAGAGAGGCAGCGAATGCAGTCATTGGGTTTAAGCCTGTGAATGAAAGACTATGCTCTATAAGGATCAGAGGAAAGTTGTTCACCATCACGTTATTCTGTGCACATGCTCCAACGGAAGATGCAGACGACAACATAAAAGAAACTTTCTATGAAACACTGGAAAGAATATATGATGAAGCACCACGCCATGATACGAAAATAGCCATTGGGGATTTCAATGCAAAAATTGGAAAAGAACTAGTCTACAGCCCAACAAACGGAAATGAAAGTCTACACGATGAGAGCAATGACAACGGAATGAGACTTATAGATTTTGCCATCTGTAAAGGAATGACAGTCAGTAGCACAATTTTACAACATAAGCCAATACACAAAGCGACATGGATATCCCCAGATGGATTCACTCGTAATCAAATAGATTATGTACTTATTGACCGGAGGCATGGCTCTGATATATTAGATGTCAAAAGATGTAGAGAGGCGGACATAGACTCAGACCATATTTTGGTCAGGATCAAATTTAAACAAAGAATTAGTAACATATATAACAAAAGAAATAAAAAAGAAAAACAGTACGACAGTCAAAAAACTGTGTAGGGACTCAAAAATTACAGAGAAATATCAACAGAAGATCGAAACTCAACTAAAAGCATACAAAAGAGAAGCAACCAGCAACGCTACTATAAACCAGCAGTGGGAAAAGATGAAGCAGATAGTTTAAAATATAACAGAGGAAACAATTGGATTTAAACCTATAGTGAAAAGAACAGGATGGTATGACGCAGAATGCAAAGAACTCATAGAAGAAAGGAACAAGGCGAGACTAACGCAAAGTGAGACAAGAGGAACACGGAAAAAATATAATGAAGCAAGAAGGCTAGCCAGCAAAATTTGTAGAAGTAAAAAACAAATCTGGGAAAAATAAAAAATAGTAGAGATAGAAGAATTGGCAAAAGAAAGAGATGTGAGGGGAATGTACCTGAAAATAAAGCAGGAAAAGAATGGATTTCAAGCAAGACCTCACATGTGTGATAATATGAAGGGAGAATTGATCACAGAGAGCAGCAGAGTATTAGAGGCATGGGCACAGCACTTTGAGGTATTACTTAATGGACCAGATGGAATTACCTATTATTACATGCCACCTCAAGGAAGACCGGACCCTCTGGTAAACCAACCAACTCTAAATGAAGTAAAAGAAGTAATATCCTCCATGAAAAATAACAAAGCTCCAGGAATAGACCTCATCTCTGCGGAATTGATAAAGTGCCGAACTACATTAGCAAATACATAAACTTATATCCAGAATCTGGCAGAAGGAAGAAATGCCAACCGAATGGTACACAGCACTCATAATCCCTATTCACAAAAAAGGATCTAAGTTAACCTGTTCCAACTATAGAGGAATATCACTCCTCAATGTGATGTATAAAATCCTCACAAAACTCATAGCAAGAAAACTTGAAAAGTATAGTGAATCGATACTAGTGGACTATCAATGTGGATTTCAACAGAATAGATCAACTACAGATCATATTTTTACTATAAGATGTCTCCAGGAGAAATGCTATGAATATACATCGGCATACATCAACTCTATGTCGACTACAAAACTGCATATGATAGTATAAATAGGAATTACCTATGCAACACATTACAGGAACTTGGAGTCCCAAACAAACTAACTCGGCTCATATATATGACAATGGCTAAATCCAAAAGTAGAGTTAAGTTACAGGGAGATTACTCAAGGGAGTTCACAGTTTACCGTGGTCTCGGACAAGGAGACTCACTATTATGTATGCTATTCAATATCACACTAGAGAAAATCATTAGACACATACATGTTAGTTCCAGAGGAACCATAACTATTTCCTGAGAGGCATAACAGAACAAAGACCATCAGGAAGTCATTAACTTCAGTACCTGGCATATGCAGACGATATAGCGCTACTTGGAAGAAACAGGAATTACATAGATAGAGCTTTCAAGGAACTTGAATGTACGTCTGCCGAAGCTGGTACCATTATAGACGAACCAAAGACGAAATATATGATTATGTCACGAAACACCAATACTGATGATAAAATCATTATAAACAAAAACCGCTCCTACTTCAGCTTACAAAAACTTATAAGAAGCAAAAACCCCTCAAAGGGAACAAAGAAAATAATATACGCCACTATTATAAGGCCGGTAGTAGCATACGCTAGTGAGACTTGGACCCTGACCAAAAAGGCAGAGAACCTGCTCAACACTTGGGAGAGAAAATACTCCGGAAGATATATGGCCTTGTGATAGAAAATGATATCTGAAAAATTTGCACAAATCAAGAACTTTACCATATGTACAAAGACCCACCCATAGTCACATGTATCAAAAAAGGAAGACTACGCTGGGCAGGGCATGTTGAAAGGATGCCAGAATATAGAGCAGCAAAAATTATTTACAGGCAGAAACCAGGGGGCAGACGACTCACTGGTCGCCCAAGACTGAGATGGATCGAGGATGTGGAAATGGACCTACACCAGCTGGGGGTTCGAGCATGGAGAAAGAAAGCCATCAATCGATCTGAATGGAAGGATGTGGTGGAGCAGGCTAGGGCCCTACATGGGCTGTAGCGCCACAGATGATGATGAGATGTATAAAGAGGTACCACTATATATGTGTTAGGGCTGCGGAAATCAATGATTTATTCCTTGATTAATCGTTAAAATTTTTAAACTATTAAATTATTTTTTTACGATTAATGGACCCATCACTTACAAATTATTGGAAGTCAAAAAGTAAAAAAAAACATAATTAAAAAATAGCGGCTTATAAGTAATACCTTTCCTGATGATTACACAAGCATTTTGGTTTGTAACTGTTGACTGATGGGAATGTTAAAAATGTTGATTAACTTTGGCCACCATGGTTCTAACACTTTTGCCTACTTATCAAACCAAATTAAAAACGTATTAAGCTAAATGCATTTATGGAGTATGACTCAGAGAAAGAAAATGATGACAGATCTTCTGATGAATTACTGCGTTACAAAATGGAGATGAAAGTTCCTGAATCCATTAACCCTCTACAATGGTAGAAACTTAATGAAAACCAATATCCGATAATGTCAAATTAATCATTAACAGTCATTATATTTATAAACATATACTTGGGCTGTTATCGATTTATTTAAAATTAATCGTTAACTTTTGAAAAATTACCGAATAATTAATAGATAATTTTGATTATTACAACTAAAAATAAGGTGTATGACGTAATTAAACTGACTATTTCAAGGGAAGTAATAAAAAACAGGCAATTCACAAATTTTTTTTTGATTTTGTATATAAGTAGTTCAATATAATGTCGATGAATTTAAAGGTTGTTATTGTTTAATAAGTAAAAACAATGTTTAATTGTTGATATCATTTTCCTTATAGCACAGATTATTTTAAAATTTACTTTAAAAATAGGTAGTGATTATAGCCTCGTCAGGACGACCCAATATGCGGCTGCATACGCGCTCGTTCACTTCCGGTTATTGCTATTCTTGGTAACATTTTTTTATAAGGTTAAAAATTTCAAGTGTGAATGTCGCTGTGTGGTCGTATTGATAGTAAGATAGTACGCTACATCGTAGGTCCGGGGTTCAATTCCTTAATGATGCCTATTTTTTTGTTGTTTTTTTCAAACAATACTACATGAATTGATAATTATGAATAAGATTTTTTTTTTTTTTTAAATGGTTTGTTTTGATGTTAGGGTTAGGGATAGACTTTAGGGTTACGTTAAGTGATCGTTATTAGGGTTTGGGTTAGGTTTAGTGATAGTTTTTAGGGTTTGGGTTAGGTTTAGTGATAGCTTTTAGGGTTTGGGTTAGGTTTAGTGATAGTTTTTAGGGTTGGGTTAGGTTTAGTGATAGATTTTAGGGTTTTGGGTTAGGTTTAGTGATATATTTTAGAGATTGTTTGAATGCACATATAGAATCGGAGGTTCAATGAAAGGCGCAGTGAATACTTGTAACTCTTCAATTTTATAAACATCATTTTATAAACAATGTTACCAAGAATAGCAATAACCGGAAGTGGACGAGCGCGTATGCAGCCGCATATTGGGTCGTCCTGACGAGGCTATAATCACTACCTTAAAAATATCTTTTTTAAATTGGGAAGTTTGTAAGTAAAAAGGCAACTATTTTTAATTATTAATAATTGATAAATCAGTAATATCCACATAAATATTTTATATAATTTTAATCGCTATTTTATCAATTAAAATAATTTTAATCAATATAAATTTTTACAGACTAATCGAGAAATTGATCGATTATTTCTGCAGTCCTAATATATACATATATTATATATATATATCAATAGACTCAGACACTTTGAATGAAATTTTCTTGATTAAGATTACTAAAAACTTAAATCTATTGGATGGTATTAATTTTTTATAATATTGAAAATCTAGAGAAAACATTTGTGGCATATGGCATTATTGGCATGGAAATTCACACAAAAAAGACCAAGGTCATGGCAAATAGAGCATCCACAAGTGAAATTCAGATAAACTTGTAAAAACTCCAATCAGGCTCAAAGCCAGAACAACTCAGACAACTGCAGTACTAATTAAACTTAAACACATCAGGCAGATCAAGAAAATCTCTCTCTGATCTAAGATCAGATTATTGCATTCTCTGATGATGTGGGTCTTCTTGTATGGCTGTGATACCTGGATGCTCACAGCAGACGTCCAAAGAAGGATCTGTTCCCTAGGAATGAGATGTTTCCATGGGATATTGAACATCTTCTTCATGGAGCATATCGCCAATGAAGAGGACCACAATTTAATAACTTCTATCAATGGCCAATACTTGGAGGACTATGATCTTCAAGACCACAATGCAAGGCACAGTTCAGGAAGGAAGAAAAAGAGGAAGGCAAAAGAAGAGATGGGAGGATGATATCAATGAATGGACTGGCCTGTGGTTCATTGACTCCCAAAGGGAAGCACATGGCTGAGACAAATTGTGAGAATAATGGACAACCTCTGATGATGCCCACACGACCCACCCATGGGTTAAGGGATAGGATAAACTAGGAAAACTTATAACACGTTTACAATTGATTATGTTTTTTATAATTGTATCATCACAGCTTTGAGGAAGAGCACAGCAAACATTATAAACTATCATAACCAATTCACCCTGTGACTTGGGGCCCAGAAGTTTGATATCTTGTAACATGCGATATTGATAATCATATGCGCATAAACTTTCTACATATATATTATCAGATTGGATGCTATGAATAAGAACACAATATAACTTTAATAAAAAATCTTATGAGTGGAAAAATCTTACTTTTACACTTACAGCTACAGAAAATATTTGCAATCTGCTCATTGAAATGTGACACACTATCACTAAATCAATGAATGAATATAACATTTTAAAATGAAAAACATCAAAAATATTCTCCAATATTATCTTCAAAATTAAATATTAACTTAAATTAGAATCAGCATTGTTGTTTATTTAGTCATAATAATCATATTGTATTACGATATTGTGTCAGTGTCGATCAGTGATTTGTAATTGTAATTTAAAACTCAGTGTCTTTATTACTGACTAAAAATTTATTAATAGTAATAGTATTAGTATTTAATTAATAGTAATGATTACTACTGATATTACTTTTATTTAATAGTGAATCGAATTAGCAATCTTAAAGGAACTAAATGCATGTAATGTAATAATCAAATACCATCATTTCATTAACTAAATATAATTAATTAAATGAACAAATAATAATTAGATGAGTTGAGTAACTTAAGTAACTAATTAGTGAAACTACTATTGATTTTAATGTAACTAAATATTACTCTGAATTATTAGCCGAATTAACTTACTAACTTCTGATTCTGCAACTTAAGACCATTACAGTTACAGTAACTTTGGACTTACACTTACGAGTTTACGTGAGTAAACAGTACGGCCGGTACGGTCACTAAAATTAAATGTTTAGTTTTTAAGTTTTGTTCAGTCAGTGTCACACTGTGATTCACTGTGTACTGTGTCAGCATTGTCATTAGTTTCAGTCTTATTACAAATTAGTGTATAATTAGTATTAATTAGTATGGTATAGCATTGTTATTAGTCTTTAAAATTGTTAAATGTGTTCGAATCACTAAAAATAACAAATAAAAGAATAAATAGGAATAATTTCCGTTGATAAAAAATCGCAACGTACCTTCGGGTTCCGCCATCATGTATACAAATAGTTGTCAGAGAGAGAAAACCAATCACAATGCGAATACTTAAAACAATTAAAAATTTCGTAGCAGTAAATAATTATACGAAATACGAAACGGAAGTACAATGTTTATGATGATGTCTCCCCCTATAGTGTAGCCTATACTTTTACAGGATTATTAATCTGATTCTTACTTAATCAAAGTAATAGAATTTAATTTCAATAATATTTATAGACTGATTCATTAAGCAAAATAAATGCATCTTTTTCCTTTGTCAACGCATTTTCATAATTCTATAATTTCAATGCCTGATCACGTAAAATAATATATGACTAATACTAATTGAACTAATTGAGTATATCAGTATATGACTGACGCACTCACACTCTAGTTCTGTTCTAGTCACTAGTCTCACTCAAACTCAATCACCCAGCCCAACAATTTAATGTAATAAATTTAAAAATCAAATATTAATGTCAAATAAATAAATAACAAGAGTAGACTCAGAGTGAACGTCAGTGGTGATAGTGATAGTATCTGACTTTCACTTCATTCTGAACATCTGGATCTTAAGTTTAAATCTCAAGATTCGATTTGATTGATTGGTCTCAACTTTAACTTTAGTCTTGACTGAAAACTTAAGTCACCATAACTGAAACTGTAACTTGTGTTACAGTGAATCAGTGAAAAACAGTATAACAGTGGCAGTTATTTTCAGTCAAATGCGTTTGACTACTCTGACGGAGAATCAGAATGAGATTTTAAGAATTAATTATTATTTATATTATACGGAGTGTCTACTGCTACAACAAAGTAACGGCAGACAACCCGCGCTGATGTGGCTGGTGCTACGACATGTCGTAACGCCAGCAACATCCGCGCGGGTTGTCTGCCGTTACGACATGTCGTAAACAATTTTCTGTATTTCAATTATGCTATTACTAATACTTAAATACTAGATAAGCTTATTAATGAATTTTAAAGGTTTTAAAAAAAATCTAGATTGAGCCATTAAATGAAAAACAGTTATAAATTTTAAAAATTACACTTTCTCATCAGCTTCACTAGATCAAGTGATAGTGATAGTCCCATTGCTTCGAAAATGATTTGACACTATTGATATCGGGATCAAATCCCACTGCCGTCATGTTTTTTTTTTTTAATTTCATTTATTTTATTTTTTTTTAAATATCATAATCATAATGAGTATACTGATAATTTTTGTTATTATTCTGAAAAGCAGATACGTTGAATAAAACTGTTAAAATAAAAATATTTAGATTTTAGACTAGTCATAACACTAGCCAATCCACATATGCTTGGCTAGCGTTACGACATCCGGTCGGGTCGTCTGTTGCTACGACAGTCGTAAAAATGTGATATGTGCTTACTTACAGTTACGACTAAAGCTGTATTTAATTATGCTAATACTATTAATTTTTTTTTCTTCTTTTGATTCGCGAGTTGACACTCAGTCAGCATCACCAACGAAAAAGGTGAGGCGTGAGTTTAAAAAATGACTATAAACCATCACTGTTATTTAATTAATTGGAAGATATTTTTGAAAAATTCTCTGAATTAAAGGCATCGCGACAAAGTGCTGAACGCAAGCGGGGGAAGCGGGATTTAAAGCCATTGTCAGACGAAGGAGGCATAGCGCATCATGCTCGCAGACTTGCTCGTCATAAATAGTGCAAAGAGAGGCGAGGCGGGGGGGCTGAGAAAACGGACACAAACAGCAGCACGAAGTAATGGGGAAAAAAGGCGAGTAAATGAGGAGTCCTGTGCTGTTGTTATTACCTGCCCTCCCCCACCCCCACAATAGTAATAGTATTAGTAATAGAGTGAAAATGAGGTAGAAGGATGAATGGAATGGTTTCCTGTGACAAGTCTGCACATGGCAAATTTTATAAATCCACACAAAAAGAATTATTTTAGGCCTAAATTCTTGCGATTGTGCGCGAATCAGTTGCTTGAGGATTTTCATTTACGGCTTTAGGCTTTGGCTTTACGGTATACTAAATTTTAATGCATCTGCATAACTTACACAAGTATACTATAGACTATAGTATAGCAAAATCGGCTGATATATTTATAATCGGTAGACCAATATTAAATCTATTTAAATAATTTATTTAAATAAATTTAGATTTTAGAATTAATACACACAGAAATAATGTCGTATTATAATATATTTGCGTATTGTGGAGGCCCTGGGGGCGAATTGTCGGCGCTCAGAGGGACGGGTCCTTTGAAGCTAGACGGGTGCGGCCAAAGAACGAGGCCAACCTGGGATCCTGGTGACGGACGACAAGCTTGGGTCCTTTAATGTGGACGGGGATTGACCACGGGCCAGCGGTGTCAAGCGGTAAGGGTGCGGGCGAGAAACGAGGCAAGCTTGTGGACGGCAGCAAGCCTGGGTGTGGTAGTCTCGCCAGAGATTGGTTAAGCAAACAAGCTTGACCCTATAGGTGCGGAGACCGACGGGTGTAAAGGGGATGCACTGATGAACACACGGGAGTTAGGGACAGGGACAGACAGACGGAGAGAGATGTAGGGATAGGACAGAGTTAGGAACATACTGAGTAGACACGAATGTTAGTTTGATAAGATAGTAAAGATGTTGAGGAATTAAACATAACTAGTTTTGCATTCTGACTTGGATTTCAGTGTTTGATTAATAAGTTAACAAGTGTGTGAACAATCTTTCACAGTATACAATATAAAGAAGAGTTTGTTAAGATTTAATTCTTTCCAGGTGTTTACTGCAAAGAGTGACTAAAACAAGTCGTAGCAGAAGTTGTGTATGTCGTAACACTAGTTTCCTGACTAGCGCTATGACATGTCGTAACGCTAGCAACATCGGACCGGGTCGTCTGCTGTTACGACAATCTTGTCGTAACGCTAGCAACATCCCACCGGATCGTCTGCTGTTACGGCATGTCGTAGCACTAATTTCCTGACTAGCTCTTCGACATGTCGTAACGCTAGCAACATCCGACCAGGTCGTCTGCTGCTACAACAAAATTGTCGTAGCGCTAGCCACATCCTATATTATATATCATATGTGGACTTGGACTTAGATTTCTTAGAAAAACAAACTCAAACAATATTATTGTAACATGTTTGTAATCATCATTGTACTAATGAAGTTAATTTACTAAATGGTTCACTGAGATTGACATTTCAATTATTTCTGATCACTATAACTGATAATGAATGCTATATTATTGATTTTTATTGTTATGAACAACTCAGAAAAAAGAGTATAAACAATAAATTGACTATGACTGACTGAACTTAATGATTAATGTGATTCTGTGATAATTTTATGTCAATTGTCATAGTAATAGACTATACTATACTATACAATACACTGTGCTATTAAATTGACGATAATAACTATATGCTATAGGGACAGGGATGTGTATATGCCTACTATATCAAGTCATATCAGTCCTTACAATATCACTTAAAATTGCTTGTTCACAAGTCACTCTCACTAGCAACTTGTTAAATAATGAAACGATAACAGCTTGCTAGCATATAAATAGACCTACTATCCATATGTACACTCATTATTTTAATACAAGATTTTATAATTGACTCATCAACTCAGGCCAACTGACCTCGCCCTTTATCATTTTGATTATATTTATAACCTTATAAATGAACATATTTTTTAAAAACACAATTGTCCACTATTATTTTTGATGACACTAGAATCTGTGACTGCCATTTATTTAACAATGGTTTTAAGAAGGAACATTCTAAATTAGAAAAAAACAAACTGTCTTTGAATTCATAAAGAAAAATATGTCACTTCCCCATTTGAGAATCTTCAATTATTTTTTTTAAATATTGGAAGAAATGTTATTTGTAAACTATAAATAAACAAAATTATTCTAAGTTATTCAAAGTTTTATTTTTATTACCTTGCAGCAATTGAACTATTTTATATCTAAGAGCCATAGGGATAAGTTTAAAAATGGAGTTTGTTGAATTCATCAAGACCCCTATGGTGAAGAGTGTCATCTTGCGCCGTCCATTTACTCCAGACATGGAAGGAACTTTGTGTGTCACTGGTCATCACCTAATAATCTCTTCTCGATGTGAAAATCATGAAGAGCTATGGGTTAGTACAATATTTCTACTTCTTGTATTACTGTACTAAAGTAAAATTGAAGTAATACTTACATGGCATAGAAGATTTATTTTTTATATTGAAATTCAATAGATTTCTTTAAAATAATAAAAATAATTGTTTTTTAAGAATGCCATTTAATTTTTAGCATTCTCTGGAACACCTTAAGGTTATTTGGTTTAATTATTACAGTATATAATAAATAATATATTTAAATTATCATGAGCTAGGTATGATTAAGTGTTCATTTAACATTCATTGTGCACATTTTTAAAGTTAAAAATTATAATCAAATGAGGATTAACAGCTTCTCCACAGCAACATTGACAGTGTTGAAAAAAAGCTTAGTGGAAGTGGAGGTGTTCTCACTCTCAAATGCAAAGACTTCATAATTCTCTTACTGGACATTCCATCTGCTGATGACTGTATCAATGTTGCAGCCTCAGTGGAAGCTCTTTCTAACATAGGTATGATGTGTGAAAGCAGTGCTTCTTTTTGTTTCAACTATACATTAATTTTTCCACCATTTTGCAAACCCTTGTAGAGAAGTTTAAGTTCAACCCTGGACATGTTTTCATGAGATTTACATAAATTTTCTTCAGATGACCTTACATTGAAGTATCCCTTCTTCTTTCGGCCAATGTTTGAAGTACTAGAAAATGGATGGCAGGCTTTCAGTCCAGAGACAGAGTTTAACAGATTTAAAGAGTGCCAGGAGGACTGGAGAATTTCATACGTGAACAAGGATTTTAAGGTTCATAAATGTGTACACTATATTTTTGTGTTAAGCCGATGCACCAGGAAAGTCATTTCAGTTTACTTTTTATATACATTAGTTTATTGGCAAATGCTTGACATTTTGGGATAGATAAAACAAATTTTAGTCTTGTGGATAAGAAAGAGGCATTGTTAACTTGTAAAAAGTTTGTTGTCTTGCATCAGAAATAACAGTAAAATGTATTTCAACTCATGTAGAAATTCTTTGGGATTTTAATTCAATTCAAAAGATCACCAGCATCTCTGAGATCAAACATACTCATAAAATAGTTTACATGTTATTTTCATTGATTAGAATGACATGAAATGGTAATTTTAATGTGTGTTATGTCACATTAGCATCGGGGAAAAAAAATCAATTTGAAATATTGATATTATTCCTAGATTTGTCCAACATACCCTCAAGCTGTGTTCGTACCTAAAAACATAGATGATGAAACAATCATCAAGGCGGCAACATTTAGACAAGGGGGCAGATTTCCTGTTCTCAGCTACTACCACAAAGATTCCAAGGTAAACTGAGAGCAAGTTACTTTTATCATAATAACTGGGTGGTGAGAGAACACTGCAGTTGGGTTAGGTATTAAGAAATGAGTAAAATATCTATTGGTAAACTTGAAAAGAAGAGGATAATATTTTTAAAAAACCAAGTGTGATAGCAGAAGCTTTCAACAAACAAACAAAAAAACAGTAGAAACACTGAGTGATGGGGGAGATAATTCTGTGGCTTACTTCTTTAAATATTTTCCTACTCGTTATTTCCTTTCACTTCACCATTCATTCAAATTGTTCTTTGCCTGATATGTGAAGTAAAAATTGCAAATATTGTACATGTTTAATTGAGTTAACTACCATTATTATTATTTTTAAAACTCCATCCATATGTCTTTGTTACTAAAAGTTTTATTTGATTTGTGGACATCATGGTACAGATAAATTTGCTGAACCAAATTGTAGTACTTCATTAGTGAAACAAAACAGTTACTGTAGTTTCCAACCATATGCTTTCTATTTATGCAGTACTTTTGTATTGTAAAAAAAAAAAGTTGAATTTAATGAAATGACAATCAAATATTGATGTATATCATGTGTTGATATTCTTCCTAGACAGTACTGCTAAGAAGCAGTCAGCCCTTAACTGGACCAAATGGTAAAAGGTGTAAAGAAGATGAACGATTGGTCAACTCAGTGATGGGCATGGGGAAAAGAGGTTTCATTGTGGACACTCGTGCCCAGAATGTTGCCAAAATGGCTCAGAGCAAAGGTTGTTAGTTCGATACATATATTTTAGGTTATTAGTTCAATACATATATTTTAGGATTTTAGTTCAATACATATAGTTTAGGTTTATACATATATTTTTACACTTTTTAACTGTAATTATATAAAAAATTGTAAGTTAATTAACAACTCTTAAAATTAATGTCAACAAATCTTTGAACTCAAAACTAAAATTTTATTTAAAAAAACATCTTTTTTTTTTGAGAAATTTGAATTTTTACAAACTTGCATTTATTAAAAAACAAATAACTTAAAGCTTCTGAGTATTTGTTTAACAATACAGAGCAGCTGAAATTAAACTGTATTAGCAGGTGCGTCTTAGTAAATATATTTAACTTAAGTTTCTTTGCCTATCTTCAGGGGGAGGCTATGAACTGGAGGCTCATTACCCCCAGTGGAGAAGAATACATCAGTCTGTGGAGAGACGTCAGTCCTTTCATGATTCTCTAATTAAAATGATTGAAGGTAAACATTTCTCTGAATTTGGGGCTCGTTATGTGGCTTTGCCAAGTTTTTATTTCTAACATTGTTAATATTATTTGTAAACTTATACAAAACTATTTTATTTGTAAGGTACTAGTCGTAAAAGGATTCAGGGGTATGTAGGTTAGAATAATTTTTAATAATGAACAAAATACAGCAAACATTTAAGGCAGTTTTTAAATGCAAGTTTTGGCAGTCTTAGTAATCAAATGTACATTTTAAAGTTGCTTTCATTTTATTGTAAGACATTTATTTCTGCCAGCGTGTAATGACAGTAGCAGCAGCATGGACAAGTGGTTGTCCAAGCTGGAGTCCAGCAACTGGCTCACTCACGTCAAAGACATCATCACCTCAGCTTGTGTGGTGGCCCAGTCTATGGATAAGGAGGGTAAGGTCTGTTGTCACATGATGGGGACTATAAATAGCTCATAGGAGGGTAAGGTCTGTTGTCACATGACACATGATGGGGACTATAATTAGCTCATAGGAGGGTAAGGTCTGTTGCCACATGACACCGTATGTGGAATTCAAATAGCTCAGCTTTTATTAAACCTTTCTTAGGGGCCATCCATATATTACGTACACAAGCAGGGAGGAGGGGGGGTCTTCGAAAAATGGCATTTTGCGTATGGATGCGTAAGGCAGCTCTGAGGGGGGTCTCCACTGAATGCCTACGTACGCACAACAAATTTAATTTGCATAATACTAAGCCTAGTAGCATAAATCACTGACTTCAAACGGTATCCGTGACTGAGTCAAGACTGATTTGCAATAATGTTTTATAATTTAATGCAAAGGAAATTCTGAGCTTTTAATTATTTAAAAGTAATTAATATTTGATTCAGACCAAGCGTTCACACATTGCTAAAAAATATATCCGTCTGATTTACATTTCAATTTCTTGACATTAGTAGGAGTTTTTCTTTCGCCCACTGTTGTCTCAACCGTTATATAAACATAACTGGGTGGCGATTTCACTGCTTATATTGTTATATTTTAAACGTTTTTGACCGCCCATGAAAGACGTCACGCGAATTTGGCAGATTTTTACCCCCCCTTCCCCCTCATCACAAAACTTAGACCCCGCTCTCCAATATGACTTCACAAAGCTTTGATTGACCCCTCCCCCCTGAAAGCTTATTGAAAATTACCATGTTTTGGAATACATTTTTGTCATTGAAATATGTATTTAGTGTAAGCCTGCACTCTGATATCGTTAACACATGTGAAGCCATTGAAAATGTAACTAAATAAATTGAAAGCAATCAAGTGGAAGTTTTATTTTAAGTACCGCATTTTGATGTGATTTTAATTTCTTAAACACCATCCCTTGTCTTACATTGTCATAAATGCGTGACCCTTCTCAGCCCCCACCCCCAAGCGCGCAATGTCATGTAAGGACGGCCCATGCATGCAGTGTTGAAGACGATAAAATTTGATGTATTTCTTCAACAATTTCACCATGAAAAACATGATGTTACAAAAAACTTTAAAGGGGCTGTCCATAAATGACGTTAGCGATTTTTGCCTATTTTTATCCAAATGTCACAAAAACTTAGACCCGGGGGGTCCCAAAAAATGTACTGAGTGCAACAGGGGGAGGGTGGAATGAAAAATGTGACTTTTTTGCCACATAATATATGGATGGCCCCTTACACCAACCTGAGATAATGATTTGATCTTGGTTTTCCTGATAGTTACAAATATTTGTTGGTCTGTACCTCAAATTTGGAAAAAAATCAAATCATTGATACGATGAACTGATATGAAACAGTTTAATAGATGGATAACATGTAAACCGGGTATAAATGAGCCTGACAGGATGTAACAAAACGGCGAATGTTTCGGCAAAGAGCCTTCTTCAAAGAACAAATAGAACACAAATAAAACGAATATAAAGAAATAAAAACTTAGCTGTGATGTAATACAGAGCTTAGGAGAGCAAGGGAAACAGTCAAAGTAACAGAATATTTAGGAAATAAAATACTTTTACCTTTAAAGATTGCAGAAATGTACACACGTTCAAAAGGCAATCAGATTACTAAATTTATAATCATCAAAGATCAGTTTTCCATGTTTAATAATTTTGTGTCCTGCTGAAGGTGTGTCTGTCCTGGTGCATGGGTCTGAAGGTATTGATACAACTCTCTTGGTGTCTGCACTGTCACAAGTCATCCTGGATCATGACTGCCGCACTGTCACAGGGTACGTCTTTTATCTAAACATATTACATCCTTGATGCACACAACATGCTGTCTGGCTATGATTTGTATACTGTGCAAGCCACTGTTGATAAAAAAATATGGAAAACAACTAATGTTGAAAGATTAATGTACTATCTACTACATGTGTGCTGATTAACTCTCACTGGAAATATTTTATATGAATTTGTTATTATACTCTTTACCTTTAAACTACATTATTTTAAGCAGTTGTGGTTGTATTAACTATGCCAGTATTATCTATTTCACACTGAAGTCTATCGTCAACTGTTAATCATGACAAATTGATTTTGTTTAAACAACTCTAACCCTCCCACAGGTTTGAAGCCCTCATTGAAAGAGAATGGATCCAGGCTGGTCACCCTTTCCGCACACGGTGTAATAAATCAGCTTATGCTATAACCAAACACAGACAAGAAGCCCCCGTTTTTCTTCTCTTCATCGACTGTGTCTGGCAGGTAATGGGTACTGTTTATAGATATCATGTCTGTGTCTGGCAGGTAAGGGTACTGTTTATAGATATCATATCTGTGTCTGACTTAATGGGTACTTTTTAGAGATATCATATCTGTGTCTGGCAGGTAATGGGTACTGTTTATAGATATCATATCTGTGTCTGACTTAATGGGTACTTTTTATAGATATCATATCTGTGTCTGAGTTAATGGGTACTTTTTATAGATATCATATCTGTGTCTGGCAGGTAATGGGTACTTTTTATAGATATCATATCTGTGTCTGACTTAATGGGTACTTTTTATAGATATCATATCTGTGTCTGACTAATGGTTACTTTTTATAGATATCATATCTGTGTCTGGCAGGTAATGGGTACTTTTTATAGATATCATATCTGTGTCTGGCAGGTAAGGGTACTGTTTATAGATATCATATCTGTGTCTGACTTAATGGGTACTTTTTATAGATATCATATCTGTGTCTGACTAATGGTTACTTTTTATAGTTATCATATCTGTGTCTGGAAAGTAATTGGATCTGTTTGTAGATATATCTGTTTCTGCCAATTAATGGGTTAATTTTAACTGACATATTCAAAAAATCAACTATTTGTTAAAATTTTAGAGTCTTTAACTTTAATGATTGTATCAAGTAATAATTCTATGGTTATACATTTCAGATCTGGCAACAGTTTCCTTGCTCGTTTGAATATAGTGAAAAATTCCTGATAACTATTTTCCAAAATGCATATGCATCAAATTTTGGTAATAACTTTATATTTATATCTTTTCCAGTAACATCTGTTATGGAATTTCTGATTTGACTTTTCTTCAATTTATTTTGCTGCTTTGTTAATTTTAAAAGCATGTTTTAAAATAAATTTGAACTCATAATAGACATGTAGTAACTAATTTTAAAAAAGAAAAACAATTAGTCTTATATAAAGTTTGCATTCTGTACTTAATCTCTGATGTTCCTTTTGTTACAGGTACATTCCTGTGCAATAATGAGGCAGAGAGATATAAATGTACCCTGGGTGAAAGGACAGTGTCCCTCTGGTTAGTTTATTGTCTTTACCTGTAAATTAACATTTGTTTCAGTGTTTGGTATTTTAATCCACCTCCTTGATCTACTACCATCTCCATGAAGGTAACCCTGTTATCTTGTGTGGTTTTTTTTTACTGTTGAGGAAACTTGTAGATAATGGAATGTTTTGGTTTCTTTTTGGCTGCATATTCTACTGGTTATAAAATACTTAAAACTGGGTCTTAAATATAGTGATAAAAGGTCTGCACTTTGTTGGAGGTTTAATAGGTTTGATATGAAATTCATTTTTCAGTATTGAAACATTTGAAAATTCTAATATCATTATATTTTTATTAATTGACCAACTTTATATCTGAAGGTCATTCCTAAACAGACCTGAAATCCTGCAGGACTACATGAACCCCATGTATGAACCTAATCCATCTGTTATATGGCCTTCTGTGGCTCCACAGAGTTTGGTGAGTGTCATAGCCATCAACTCTTCACTGATTACTGTCATTATTTGGACTATAAGAAGCACATTCATTTTTAAGCAATTTCTTTTTAAAATAACCAATTTACCAATTTTATTATTATATTGGAATGCCAAAATTAAAAAATATCTTTTCCCATTGCGAAACTAACTACTAAGTAACTAATACAAAAATAAATATTGTACTGTTACCAATTACAGGCCTGTACCTGAGAGGTGTCATTACGTTATATAAATCTATTTTCAGAATGTTTGGACAGGCCTGTACCTGAGAGGTGTCATCAACCAGGCCCCACAAGAAGAAGCATGGCAGGAGATCTACAAGATACGAGAATATGACAAGGAGCTTAGGGCTAAAGTCAACAAGTTACGCCGACAGCTTGCATCGCTGGAAAAGGAAGCCATCGCTAATGGCGTTGTGGCCCCTCCTCACGGAGATGGTGGTGCATCAGGGGGAAGTAATTAATTATTTATATTATAACAGTTCCTGTATTGTTTTTTTTGAGCTGTGATGTGAGAACCTTTCTTGTGATCAGAGAAATTGGTTTTCTTATAGAGTTAGACTCAGTTTGCTTTTTAAAATAAAGCTACTTTTTAGAAAACTAGAAATCTTTGGAAAACCAAGGATGCACACAACCATTGAAGGCTTCCTCCTGCCTCAACAACTACCCTCCCTTTTCCCTCGGTGCCTACAGGATCCTCGATTTCTGCTCCCTTTACCCCAAAGTCCCCCTACCCCAATAATGGCTGTTGATCCGAATCATTTCTGAAGATTGGCAACGCTCTGTTAATCAAAGTTTATGTCACATGTCATGTGTTGTTTTTAAATTCACAAAAAAAATATTTTTTTTTAAAACTAACTCATTTTTTTTAGACAATATGGTTAAATAAATTTCTATTTACATTTTAAAAATCCCTTATTGAGCTTACTAGCGCTTAAGCACTTGTTTTTCAACAACTTTTCATATTTTAAAAGATAAGCGAACTTTCATTTACCAGATGTTTGCACTTTTTTTATAACTAAAGCGTTTTGTGTTTTCGCTGGCACGAATTAGTAATGTTTTTTTAATGTATGCTCTTGTCATTACAAAAGGCAGGTTTTCCTACTGGTGTTGATTGTTACAGACAGAAAAAACAAAGATAGACATGTCTTGGCTTCATTTGAATATACAACTTTAGGATAGGATTTAGACATTGAATTTTTTAATACTTTAACTGGAGAATCAAGTAGTTAAATATACCTTGCTGTTTCTATCTTTAGTTGTAGTTTATCATCCAGAATTTAATTTAATTTACCCTAATCAAATAGCTGTCTGGAAACCCAATAGTTTAAGATCAATTTTCATTGTTATCTGTATTTCTATTTGTGGATAGGAAAAGTAACCCTGCTTTCAAATGAAATATTTCTTTCCTGTTATTTTTTCCTCTACTTAAAAAAAGAAAACTCATCAAATTCCAATCAAATTTTGCTGTACATAAATAATCAGTGGTGTAGCTAGGAGTTTGTTAGGGTTTGGGGGCCCGGGGGTCTTAACCTCTTTGGGGGCCCCACCTTTATGCCGGTAGCATAATATTTAATATAAAAAAATAATTCAGACACTAATTTTGTCCTCCCACCTCCCATACCTACGCCACTGTATATAATTTTAGTTCATGCCCAAGAACCCCAAAAAAAGCTGTTTTCATGAGGAATATAAAATCAGATGTACTCTATGGCGGATTAAGGGGGGGGCTGAACGGGCTAAAGCCACGGGCCCCCGACGGTTTAGGGGCCCCCAAACTTTTTATATTTTATAATAAAAGTGTACAAAAGTTTGCACGAACCCTTGAAAATATAATAAATTAATTAATACTATCTATACAACTTATCGCGTTCAGACATGATAGTATTGATAGTATCTAATAATCGAAAAACTTTAATTGATTCACTTCGCATGATATAAAATATAGTTTATATTTTTTAAATTTCCCATTTTCGAGAAGTTCCGCTGGCCTTGTGGGTATAGTACATGCTCGTGGGGCTACCGGTGTCGGGTTCCGTTCCCAGCAAGGGCATATATTTTTTTTTCTTTTCACACTCAATTATAACTACCGCGAACACATCAAACAGTTATTTCTTCGTGTTCGATTTTTTTTCATTATTAAAATTTAGTTACAGTCTTATATTAGCTGTTAACAATCATTTTATTTTAAGAATGCTGGCTGGATAGGGCCCCCGTTTGATTGCAGCCCAGGGCCCCGTGCAGTCTTAATCCGCCCCTGGATGTACTGTATATATGTCTGTCCCCAAGTGTGTCATATTAATGTGGGTTAGCTAACTTGCTTTCAAGTCTCTCTGTCTTGTGGATTCATTCACTCTTATGGTAAATTAATTATAAACTAATGACTTTTGTATTTATTGACTTTGTTGAATATTATAAGAAATATTTGACTCTATTTTGGTTTCACCTGATAGTGACAAAATAATGGACAGGATTCTTATTAGATGATTTATGTAAATTATTTTAATATATTTATTAAAATGTATTATTTCAGTTTTTTTTTTTAAATTGTTCTTTTGTTTTTGTTAACAAAATTGGTAACTATCTTTAAATGAAATATAATGTGTTGTCAATTATGATAATTTGCTAATACATTCCAATTTTAAAAAGTTATTTAAACCCTGTCTTGTAGACTATTTCTTAGCAAGAAGTTTCAATAGATTAACAGCAGTATAAAATCAACTATCAGTTAAAATTATTTTTGTTTTGAATATAAATTTACATAAATTTGAAGACTTTTCCTATTGAAACTGATTAAAACTTTTGGGGGCTAAGTCAAATATCATTTTGAATTTACTCTATAACTGTAAACATATTAGAAGATAAGAGAGACTAAAATTATATGCTTTAGTTTAATAGTCTTCTTACCTCATGGGGGGAGAGTCATGCCCTTTTGCGTTGGTCATATAATTAGTTGATTATTTCAAGCCCTGTCTATCATTTTATTCAACTCTCTTTTTGGATTCTATGAGTAAGTATTTAAATCATTTTGTCTGTATTAATTTCATTAACAATTTTCAAATTGCGCTATATGTTTATCAATTCTGTATGCTATTTAAATTTTTTAAATTTTAAAATGCATTTTAAAAATATTTTTTAAAAGTATACATTTATTAATTTTGGGACATTGAAAACACATGATTAGTTTCAAGTTTCTACATATGTTTAAGCTAATCATTTATGTTTCTACATATGTTTAAGCCAATCATTTATGTTTCTACCTGAGCCAGGGACAATCAATTTAAAACAATGACTTAAGTGTCAAAGGTTGATTCTACAGATTTAAAAAAAATTCTGGAAACAATTTCTTTGGAAATAATAGTGGAATAAACATAAAGGAAGCAATTTAAAAAAAAACATAAGTTCCACATAAATTTTCAATTATATCTTTAATTTCTTGTATAACTATAGCAATGAAGATCTGAAAAGAAGTTGTGTTTATTAATGAAAGGTTCAAATGGTAAATTAATAAAACTTTTAAACAAATATAATGAAAATTTTAAAATAAATATAATGAAATTACTTAATTTAAGTAACAAAATGTCAGTGAAGTGCTTCAGCACTAGTGCTACTTTAGCAGTGTACTTCAATATTAGTGCTACATTTGAACATTTAGTAAAACTTTACTTTTCCATCTGAGTAATGGAGAGAGATATATTTTCTTTTAAAGTGGGAAATAGTATTAAAATTATTCTTTATTACACCCTCAAGTTTCATTCCATTTAATTGTTCCTATAAAACTTGCTTATGAAATGACAGTAAATTAACTACCGTTTTTTCCTATAACTGGCTGCTTAGGAAATGTCAATTAAATTAACTTCAGTTAGTTCCTAAAAACGTGCTTATGAAATGTCAGTAAATTAACTTCAGTTTGTTCCCATAAACTTGCTGCTTATGAAATTAAAGAAAATTAACTTCAGTAAGTTCCTGTAAACTTGTTGCTTATGAAATGACAGAAAATTAACTTCAGCTTGTTGTATTTGAAAAGATTACAAGTGTATTTTATCTTCCTTAAATTCCTTCAAGGTCTTAACCATGCTCAAATGTGCAATATTTTGTTCCATGTGTATTTTAGAGGTATTTTTAAAAAATCTCTGTTATTTCAATTATTATTAATAATGTTTTCTGTTTTGGTTTTTTAAAACTTCCTAGTTATGTATTTTTTTTTTTTTAAATTTTTTTTTTAATATTATTTTTTTAACTCATAAAATTGTAAGTTGTACTTAAATGACATTTTAGATTAATATATTACAATTGTATTATACTTTATGTTGTTGAAATTTGCTGAGTAAATTTCTTTTTATGTCTATCAAGTTTTTCTCTTTTAATATCTTTCATATTATTATTGAGAAATTAGTCCAGTAATTTGTTATGTTTTTATGTGAGTAGATAGATGTGGAGACTTGTTATGTGTGGCTTTCAGATTTGATAGTTAGGGGTGGCTGTCAGATTTGATAGTTAGGGGTGGCTGTCAGATTGGGTAGTTAGGGGTGGCTGTCAGATTGGGTAGTTAGGGATGGCTGTCAGATTGGGTAGTTAGGGTGGCTGTCAGATTGGGTGGTTAGGGTGGCTGTCAGATTTGGTAGTTAGGGTGGCTGTCAGATTGGGTAGTTAGGGGTGGCTGTCAGATTGGGTAGTTAGGGGTGGCTGTCAGATTGGGTAGTTAGGGTGGCTGTCAGATTGGGTAGTTTGGGGGGGCTGTCAGATTTGGTAGTTAGGGTGGCTGTCAGATTTGGTAGTTAGGGTGGCTGTCAGATTCTGTCTGGTGTGGTTTGTGATTCTGTCTGATGTGGTTTGTGATTCTGTCTGATGTGGTTTGTGAGTTTGACTGAGGTGGTTGTGAGTCGGCCCTATGTGGTTTTGAGCCTGGTTGATGTGGTTGTGAATCTGTTAGATGTGGCCGTGAGACTGCCTGATGTGGCCGTGAGTCTGTCTGAGGTGGTTGTGAGATCTGTCTCATGTGGTTTGTGAGTCTGTTAGATGTGGCCGTGAGACTGTCTCATGTGGCCGTGAGTCTGTCTGAGGTGGGTGTGAGTCTGTTTAATGTGGCTGTGAGTCTGTTTGATGTGGTTGTGAGTCTGTTTGATGTGTTTGTAACTCTGTCTAATGTGGGTGTGATTCTGTTAGATGTGGTTGTTAGTCTTTTGGATGTGGTTGTGAGTCTGTCTGATGTGGTTGTGAGTCTGTCTGATGTGGGTGTGAGTCTGTCTGATGTGGGTGTGAGTCTGTTTAATGTGGCTGTGAGTCTGTTTGATGTGTTTGTATGTGTTTGTAACTCTGTCTAATGTGGTTGTGATTCTCTTAGATGTGGTTGTTAGTCTTTTGGATGTGGTTGTGAGTCTGTCTGATGTGGTTGTAAATTTGTCTTTTGTGGTTGTGAATCTGTCTGGTTTGGTTGTGGGTCCAGCTACCGTGGGTGCTTGTCTATCGAATACGGTTGTGAGGCGGGCTATTGTAACTATAAAACAGATGACTTCATTCAATTGAAGAGCAAGGACAATTTGAAATCTTTAGACCTTTAGTCTTGAATGTAAATGCATGACCCAGTGAAGTAAACTGTGTATTTACTAGCACCTTGATTGAGTGCCTCACTCACGTCTGTACAAACAAGCCTTTCACGTTTCCCCCCCCCCCTTAAACAGAAGGACAAGTGTAACAGGTGAAGCTGTTTAGGTGCGAAGTTCGAACTCTGAGCTCGACAAATACAAACGCTAACTAATGGCAAAAATTGAGAACTGACGTCTGTCAATTTGTTTGCTTAAAATTGGGCCGATACGTGAAGTTAAGGGAAATTTCCGAATGGATCTGCATAAATTTAAAGAAAGGGATTCACTGTTGGTTCATCGAATCTATTTATGTAAACTCCGAAGAAGTGTCATTAATTGGATTATAATTGATTAACCAATGGTTTAAATCTCATTAAGTGAATTCTAATAGATTAGATTAATATTTTTAATGACATTTACTTGTCTTGTACCAGTATGAGAGATAAATTGCTCCGTCACACACATCAAATCAAATTGACGCAATTTGTGTAATGCCGAGGTGTCATTGTGGGTAGGTATCAGTGGAGTTGGTGTCACTGCTTCTTGTGTCAGTGGAGTTGGTGTCACTGCTTCTTGTGTCAGTGGAGTTGGTGTCACTG
>MUZC01004462.1:48363-117625 GCA_002072015.1 Radix auricularia
ACTGGCACAATGGGCGTTGCCCAATCGGAATAGTCTACCTTCTTTATGATGCCCTTAGATTCCAATCTATTTAGTTCATTTTCAATTTTATCCCTCATTGCATAAGGTGGAACTCTAGCTTTGCAGTATCTTGGATTTGTATCTTTAATGCTTATCTTCACTGTCCTATCATTTAGTAATCCTGAACTACCAAAAACACCTTCATTTTCAGATAAAACTTTATCTAGTGAAGTAAAACTAGGTTCTCTTGCTTTGTTCACTGAAAATATACTTTCCCAGTCTAACTTAAGATCAACTAACCAGTTCCTACCTAGTAATGGTGGTCCATTTCCTTCAACTACAAGAAGAGGAAGTTTAACACTTTGACCATTGTAGCTTATATGAACTATACACTCTCCTATCACTGGAACATTGTCACCTGTGTATGTTGTTAGGCACTTGTGACATGGTTGTAGAGGCATTGATCCTCCTGTGACAGCGTCAAAGTCCTTCTTTGCGATGACGGTTAGAGATGCTCCGGTATCAAGCTGGAAGATTATGCTCTTACCGTTGATACAAACTTGTATGTTGATGGGAGCATGACTTGTTGATTTCACAGAGAACAGGTTGAACTCCGGCTGCGGATCAGTTTGAGCATTTTCACTGGTAGAGTGGTTCATTGGTTGTGTTAGGCTGTCTTGGTGACAGTTAACATAGTGCTGCCTTTGGTNGCGGTACTGTGTAGACTGGCTAGATCTAGCAACAGACGAAGACTTTGCAAAGCAGGCCTTGGCAATGTGACCTTGCTTACTGCACTTATAGCAAGTTGATGACTTGAATTTGCACTGATGAGATGCATGGGGACCGTTGCATCGATGACATTTTTGATAATTATTACTAGATTTAGATCTAGGTTTAGAACTTGCAGGCTGTTTAGCATAAGTTGAATTGCTCTGATGGGGTTGATGTTTGTTGACTGACCTGCTGTTTACTGCATGGATTCCTGAAGGCGTCAGAGATCTGGCCGCATCGGATGACTGCTGGAATGAAGTTGCAAGTTGTATTGCTTTTTCCAATGTTAGATCTGTCTCGAGAAGCAACTTTCTCTGCACATCCGGGCTGTTCAGACCGGTGACAAACTTTTCACATAGTCTGTCAGACAGGGTGTCGCCAAATTCACAGAATTCACTTAGATGACGTAGTGCTGCAACATATTCTGATATAGACTCGTTTGGTTGACGAGACCTACCGTCAAATCTGGCTCGACACAGGAACTTTGATGGTGCAGGCGCATGGTGATTTGTGAGGAGTTTGCTCAGCTCGTTAAAGCTCTTGGTAGCTGGACTAGATGGTGCACATAAGTCCTTTAATAGCCTAAATTGTTGAGGCCCTATGACTGTTAACAAAACAGCTCTCTTTTTGGCTTCCATCGTCACGTCGTTGGCTTCAAGATAGAAACTTAATCTATCTAGGTATTCATGAACGGTTTCATCATTCGAATTAAATTCATTAATCTGGCCATATAGAGCCATGATTTTACAAATACTTATCAAATCTGCTCTATCAAGCTTCTTCTTCAGTAAGCATATGCTCTTTTTTAATGGATGATTAATCCTCGGTCGCCAATGAAGTGGATTTGGAGTGGTTTTAATTTAGGAATACAACGGACGATGGAGACAGGTCGTGTTCGTCATTTTATTCTCTTTTACTTAACTTAACTTTAATACTGAAGAGGATAAACAATAATAAACAAGGGACATCACTCAAACAATATAAAACTACAGTAGTACAAGAGTGAGTTCCCCTAAGAATAATCCCAATATATTACATCGTGGAACCCCTATAGCCGTGGCCTGTGACCGCTGCATCACTTGCCAACAGATCATCTCTCATGGTCTGTGGACGCAATTATCTTCTGCATAGAAGGAGCGTCTGTATATCTAAGATAAGATAATGTCAAGTTATTAAAAATCAATTCTTGAATAAGAAATATGAAATTCAAGCAAATTAATAAATAGAATAGGTTATTCATGCTAGTTTTTCAATATTTCCTGTGGTGGATGCTGTGGCGTAGCTAGAACTTTTGCGGTCTTCAATTTGCCGCCCTTTTAGGGGCTGACCATAAATGACGTCACGCCGGGGGGGGGGGGGGGGGGGGAGAGGGGAGTCACACATTTGACGTCACATCAAAACGCGCAACTTTAAATAAAAGTTCCACTTAAATGTAGGATTACTTACACTTTTTAACGACGTTTTAATCATAATCATAGCTTCACGCGTGTTACAATATTATTATTAGAGTGCAGATTTACACTGTTTTCAACTGTAGGCGGTAGGCGGTAGAATATCGCCACCGTCTTATCTTAAGTCTAGACATAACATCAATAAACGAGTTCAGTTGTCTTAAACCAAAGATAAAATTATTATTTTAAAAAAAAATAAATAAAAAGGAAACAATTAGTTGTTTTATTTTAAAACAGTAGATCTATCTTTTTTTTTATTTTTTAAAGTATTAAGTCTTTTTTAAAAAAGATTACGACTTCCTAAAAATAAACATCCGGTTATCAAAGATGGCGACAAGCATTAACTTTGCAATGCTTACAAGGACGTTATATATAGTCGCTAAAACTTCAATAGACTTCATGATTTATAATGGCAGATAGTTCTCAATTTAAGAATTAGTTACCATCAGTAGCATATAATATTTATTTTCAATAAATTCTAGTATTTTAAAAATTCGTCTTAATAAAATGGAGTCTAAACCTCAACGACAGAATCAGAAGATAGAGAACATGAAACAAGGATTTCGGAATCATATTCGATTTGAACACATGGCGGCTGGTGTTACTGGTGGAGTTGTCTCATCCATTGCACTTCATCCACTCGACTTAATTAAAGTTCGTTTTCAGGGTATGTCATTTAGTATTCAGCTTATCTCTGATTAAAAAAGGCTTGAATCATTGATTAATAAATGTACGGCACGATAATCATAATCCGTAATCCTGCAGTTTCTGACTACGCCAGTAGACTACACATTTTCACAGCAAAATTTAATTTTCGCTTGAGAACTTACTTAATGTTTAAATTTATTAAATGCATTATTATATGGGCTAAAACCTATATCTCCGACCTGAGCGTCGCGTCTCTTCCCGTTGCTATGAAGGATAGTTGTTATTTTAATTTTAGGGTTTGGGTTAGGTATAGCTTTAGAATTTTCGGACTATGAAGGATAGTTGTTATTTTAATTTTAGGGATTGGGTTAGGTATAGCTTTAGAATTTTCGGAAAATTCACGGGGCTCGCACTATTTTTCCGATCCGGTGACGTGCCATAGCAACAAGATGGCCACCGATAAGGTCGGCCCGGTCGGAGATATAGGTTTTTACCATTATATGTTGTATTTTAACTAAAAAGCACTAGTTTGTAAGTCTTATAACTTTTAATTGCAAAGGAATTTTTACGGAGCTGTTTTTGATTTTGATACATTCTGAAAATCTGATACTGATACATAATTTGACATAATCATAATCCGAACATGTTGCAACCATTTTGTTTATAATATATATCACTCTACTTGTTGGATTGTCACATTAAGATGCCAAGTGTTATCGTTCGATTCGCGATGTTTTTTGGAAGTTTTATTATTTTTTTTCGTAGATGCGATTTCACTATCCTTTATTACTAAAATAATAGTACTAAACTACAGGTAAAAAAAGTTTTAAACTCAAACGGTCTTTCGGGTACAAAATAACCATTCTTATTCTAAAAGATGACGTCAGTATAACAATAATTTAATAATAATAAAAATGGATTTTACGCAATTTTTTAAATTTCATAACCGGTTGATCGCAATTCAGGAAATTCTTACGGTACTGAGGCGGAAGTTTTCCGAAAACCTTATACTTATCATGGCACATTAAGAGTTAATAAGACTTACAAATTAGCGCCGAAATGGCTAAAATACAACAAATAATAATGCATTTAATTAAATTAACAACAATAGTTCTCATTAGAAAATTAAATTTCGCTATGAAATAATATACATATTCATATAGAAACTGTAGGATTACCAAATTCTCATTTCATTGTGTTTGTGATTTTAAAGTGAATTGTGAAGGAATGATGAATGCTCTGAAATAAGTTCAGTTTCCAATGTTTCTTATGTTTTATCTAGTTTAAGTCTGGATATGAGAGTAATAAAAAGTCTTGAAAAATTTTTGGCTTTTGGAAACCTCTTCACCTGAAAAATTTATACTAGAATATTATATCATAATAGAAATAGAAAGCACTTGTGTCAATATTCAATGTTGAATAGTAGTTAATAGTAGCCAAAATTAGTTTTTTTTCCTGCCATTTAAAAGACAGTATCTTTTTGACAATCGCCCAAGCTAATGTTTTTTCACATTTCAAAGTTTATGGTTTATCATTACAGGTTCCTTCATATTTCAAAAGCATATATTAAATTATGGAATTTTACAATTTTTATAAAAGCCAAAAAACAATGGCAATAAGCATTTTAACATAAATCAATTATTGACATTGTTGGATTTAATTTTTGGGGAATTTTATGCTTCACGAAGAACTGGAAATGAAAATGGGACAATTTAAAAACTGTTGGTAAATTTGAACAAAGTTAATTGTTAGGAACCCCCAAAATTCAAAGTGGTAGCAATGAATGACAAGTAAAAAAAAAAGGACCATTGAATAAATATAAAATATAAGTACAAAAATTATATTAAAGTCAACAGCATAATGAAATGTAATCATATAATTTATGATTTAAATAAATCATTGTTAATAAAATGTATTTACCAAAAGGTAAATATTTTTGCTTTGTCCCATCCATTTTGTTGAAAGTAAAGGCTAATGAAAGTTATTGTAGTTATGATATTGTCATTTTTTTAGACTTTAAATGTTAAAATATCTATGCTATGGAATAAATTTTTATAATGTATTTAGTTGACGAAGGCCCAGGAAATGCAACAGCTGGTAGACCCCAGTACAGTGGAGTAATGCATGCTTTCAGATCCATAGTACAATCAGATGGCTGGAGGGGCTTGTATCGAGGCGTTACACCAAATGTTTCAGGTGCTGGATTATCATGGGGACTATATTTTTTTTTGTAAGTTTCTGCATTTAAATTTATAGTCTTGATTTTTTTGTCTACATACAGCTTGATTCATAAATTAAAAAAAATAATTAGATATTATGTAGCTTTCACGACTCCAAGAAATTAAAGAAAAGTTAAATTCTACTTTGTTTCATTGTAATGTTTTTTTTTATTGTGAATGAAATTCTTTTAACTATGATTGTATTTCTAACAGTTATAATAGCACTAAGACATGGATGCAGGATGGAGATACTACAAAAAATCTAGGGCCAGGACATCACATGTGGATAGCAAGTTTTGCAGGTTGACTCTATGAAGATATGCTATAAGTAAAATAATATAAGCAAAAAGAGATTTCTTTCAAGTTCAATTTGATCAATTAATATATTTTAGCCAAGGTTATCCTGACAGTTAAAATTAATTTTGTTTGACCTTTAACATATTTTCCCCACTCAAATGAATAATAGGTTTTGCCACATTAAGTTTGACTAATCCTATCTGGGTGTCAAAAACTCGAATGTGCCTCCAATATGGGACGCCTGGGAATGTTCAGTTTGTGGGCATGTGGGAAACTTTGGCTAATGTGTACAAGTTTGAAGGTGTACGAGGATTGTACAGGGTGAGTTATCTTAATTATACAAGCCAATATATGGTACAGGGGAAGTTTCTTAATCATACCGGGATTATATGTGGTGTTTTCTTCTTACTTTGGTAATGCTATCATTTTAATTAAAATTGCCATTCTAATAATTTTTAAAAACTTAAGCTATAATCAAATGTTTAATTTTTGGAAAGTACGTAGTCTTTCAATTAAAAAATAAAGAAACAATTTTAACATGTCAATCTATGATTTTATTGCAGGGATTTCTTCCTGGAGTATTTGGTATTTCCCATGGAGCTCTGCAATTTATGACATATGAGGAAATGAAGACTTTGTACAACAAACACAGAAACCAGCCTCTTGACACAAGACTGGTATTTATTGTCATTTTTGTGTATTTCCTTTGAAAGGGGCATTATGTCATGATTAAGGTTGGTGCAGTAAAGGATCCTGGAAAGGGCTTATTTTGAAAGGGTTTTCAAGGAAATTAAAAAAAGAATATTCACAAATTAAGAATTCTCTCTTTACATAATGCTTTTGGACCTCAGTTCCAAAAATTTTGTGCTTGTTGTACTGAATTATATTATTATTATCATCAATTTATATGGCAATGCATAATCAGTAACCTCTTGTGAAGCACAGGGAGATGGGCAGATCTAACATTATAGGGAGATGGGCAGATCCAACATTATAGGGAGATGGGCTGATCCAACATTATAGGGAGATGGGCAGATCCAACATTATAGGGAAATGGGCAGATCCAACATTTCATGGCACAACGAAGCTGATGGAAGTTGTTGCTCCTCACCTCCTTACTAGTATTCATTGGTTTTAGATTACAATTACAATCCAGAGTTGTAAACTCATGGTTAAATATAAAAACAGTTGTTCATTGATAACTAATAACAAAGTAACAACAATAATAATTTTTTAAATCAGACATCTGCCGAGTACCTTACCTTTGCTGCCCTTTCAAAGATGATTGCTGCTGCAACCACATACCCGTACCAGGTGGTCAGGTCGAGGTTACAGGATCAACACCGCCACTACAATGGAGTCTGGGATGTAGTCAAACAAATATGGGTGTAAGTTAAACAAAGCTTTGTTAACTCTCATGGCATAGAAGTTTGTGTTAAAGGAACAAGTATATTGCTTTAAGCTGTGGGGAAATGTTTTATTCCTCATAAAACTTGAGTTTGATGGGAGAAAAAAATCTTAAATTAAAAAAAAAAAGCTTTACCAGCTAAAGTGATGTACATGCTGTTGCACTTTTTCCACATAATTATGTCTTTGGGAATTAATTGTTGTTTTACTTTTGCCATGGGAGAGGACTGAAGTGTTAGAATGTCATTGACATCTCATTATTTTCTACATTTCTGGTAAAAAATTCATACATCCTTTTGATTAAAAAAATTTTTCAAACTTTATGAAGCACTACACTTTAGAATCCTACAATAAAACTTTCCTGGTTGCTTGTAACACACTTAAATAGTGAGCCATAAAACTTACACTTCAAAGTTGTCCAACAAACATGCACACCTATATAAATTAAAGTAATATTTTTTAATGGGACCACATTTAAATTTGGTTTGGGGGGGGGGGTCATAAATGGCTTGTTTGCCGAGAGCCAGCCACTGAGTAAACATTTCCCGCAGGCGAGAGTCTTTCCGTGGGCTGTTCAAGGGCCTGAATGCGTACATGATCCACATCGTTCCCAACATCATGATTGTTTTCGGCATCTACGAGGCTGTACTCAACCTACATGCCGAGCTGGAAGAGGATATGGCCACGGTAGAGGAGACTTGATTATTTGAGGTAAGACCTATGTCTTAACATTTGGTTGAAAACTTTGTGTGCCTGCGGCAGGCAGTGGCTCTCAGCTAATTCTAGATCACTGTCTTCTTTTTTCTTCTTTGTTTTTGTAATCCTCATGACAAAATTCAAATTATTTTGTGAAGTCTGATTCTAGAAGTTTACCATAACTAACTTTGTGATATTTTTGTGTTCAAATTTTTTCAACTTTTGCCTATTGTCTTTATGAGAATTAAAAAAAAAAAATGTTTTCTATGTAATTATTTCAATTCACATACTCTACTGGTTTAAACTGGTACTACGCTCCTTACTCTTTGTGAAGGAGAAAATCTGGAAAAGCTAAACCCTATAAATCAGTTAGTTGTAGCCATAACATTACTATACCTTCATAGAATTAGAGATACATATTAAATGTCTATTTTATTTTTTAGCTTTCTATTTAACTTTTCAGATTTTAATTTTCTACTTTTAAGTGGTTTAAAGAGGGTCATCATGACACGGAGTCACCTTGTCAACATCCCAGAGTCACCTTGTCAACATGACAGCATTGTCACAATCTAGATGAGTTGTATCTGCTGTCAAGCGTGGTTATCTTTTGTGTTTCAATATTTCTTTTTTTTTCCATTAAGTAATTAAGTGGCATATTTTTTATTTTCAATGCCCTTTATTTGAGATATTATTGGATATTATATGACTTGTATATGATTGTTTAAAAGTACTAGGCAATCATTATGTAATCTTAGTTTTTTTGATTGGAGGGTTAACAGAATTTCTTAATTTTATATGTTGAAGGATTTTCTCACATGTAACATTCCACATCAGATTTTGAGCCTTTTTGCTCCTACCAGGTATTCTTGACTAAGTCAGTATTTAAAGCAATGAGCATCAGTGTTTGTTAACTGTTTATAAATACTTAATTGTAAATAACCGGGTCAACTCTTTTTTATAAAAATTATCCACTAGGTACACAAATTAAAATACATTTTTTAACATTAAAGTTTTTTTCATATGGGATTTTAATGTATTTTTTTAACATTCCTGTAATAATCAATAGTTGACTGTATTTAAATTTACTTGCATTTAATTTATGTTGGCACAAGTTTTAGTTTCAAAACTAAAGGAACACACACATATATATATTTATATACTTGTACAAATGATGTAATCATCAATGCAATTATTACAATAAAAATCAAAATAAGTTTGTTTGGTTTAAGACTCAGGTACACATATGAATCATAGATCAAATGTAAAGTTCTATTTATTCTGTCTCCTAGGCAGTTGAGTGCATATTGAAACAAAATTATAATGTCAAATATTTTTACCCCTTGACTTTATTCAGCTTTATAATTGCTGTGTAGTTTGCATATTAATTCTGATTAATTAGTTGAAAGTAAACATTTATTTTCCATAAACAAACTTAAATGCAATAAAATTAAAAAGATTTTATAAAGTTTTCTTCAACACTTGGCAAGGAAAGCACAAATACAGGGCCGCTAAAAAAAACTCATTTATTGGTGGTTGATGTTCCTAATTAAAAAATAAATAAATAAAAATCAACCCTCCTCCTAATAGTTAACATTCTGCCAGAGACTGCAGTGAAGGGTTATATCCTCTTAATTGTGTTTATATTAGTTGCCGCTCTGTTGAAGAAAGCTTTGAGACCAGGTACACAAATAATAATTCTGTTTAAACTTACTGATACAGGATACACAACTTACTAATACAATGATACAAATTATCTGACGATAGTGGGATTTTGAGTTTTTAAATTTGTAGATTATATCCTCTTGAATTTTCATAACTTGAATAATTTGTAAAGATATTTTAAGAAATGTATGCGTCTATGAATATTTATATTACTTATCAGATTATGTACATACAAGTCACTTTATGAATTATTCAACAATACTTGTGTCAACAGATAGGCTGTAAGGAAATCCATTAAAAAAAATTTCAAATATGTTGACACACAAATTTAATTTCTTATGTATCAGTTTGCTTGTATAATTATTTTCTAAGCCCCTTACCTTTCGAAGGTGGGCGTTGTATTTCATTTATCTTTATGTAGGTTTATATGTTTATGGGAATTTCTTTTTTTATTATGAAAGTTATGCAGAGGTTTATTTCATTTGCATGAGACTTGGACTGACTGAAGGTGAGACAAATTTTTGCCTGAAATAAAATGAACCAATGGATTAAATCCAAGAGTGAAATGAATTTTACAATGAATGCTTTCAGGCAGATGATTTTTGAAAATGTTTATTTTTCTTATTTAATATTTGAATACAAGTCATCAAAATGATCTCACTTGTAAATATAGATATAAAAAAAAACTTCTGATGTTTGTATATGCCATAGATATTTTGGAAGGCAGCGGCTATTGGTAGTCAGCTTCTAGAGAGCTATTGGTACTCGACTATCAGTAGCCATTTCTGGTTGTCTGCTATTGATAGTCAGCTTCTAGAGAGCTATTGGTACTCGACTATCAATAGCCATTTCTGGTTGTCTGCTATTGGTAGTCAGCTTCTAGAGAGCTATTGGTACTCGACTATCAGTAGCCATTTCTGGTTGTCGGCTATTGGTAGTTCACTATTATTAATTGTTAATAAAACTAATACTAGGTGATATTCTGAGTTTGATGTAATGTTTGAATGTAAAAAATAGGCAACTAAACCTAACCCTGACCCTAAAACTAAAAGCTACAATTTAATTGTAATTATAAGAATGTTCAATTGATTTCATTAGTTTTAGTCCCTATATTTTAATGTAAAAAATTGACAACCAACCTTAACCCTAAAACTAAAAGCTCTAGTTTAGACCCAAAAGCTAAAAGCTCTAATTTAATTGTAATTATAAGAATGTAAAATCGATTTCATTAGTTTTAGTCCCAGGTTTAGCATATTCTTAACACTCAAACTTACCTCATACTTAAAAAATTATAGATCATTGAAACAAATTTTGTAAGAAAATAAAATAAATTATTGGCTCAACCAAAAATTGAACCCCTACCTGTTATTCAACATTCATTTCACCTGTCCAACTCTCAGTCATGAGACCAAGGAAGTTCGATGCAATTGGTGAATTTTAAAAGGTTATATCAGTAGCTATCAAGGGTTGCTTTAAACCCATTGGGTGCTAAAAACAGCTGACTACCAATAGACACAGCTGCAGGGACCTGCTATTTGTACTCGACTACCAATAGACACTCCCTTCTGGAATACTGGAACAATGGTATTTTAAAAAAAAATTCCAAGAAGGAACAAATGTTTTAATAAAAAGAATGTATTTAAAAAAACCAACTGAATTTGATGGGGACCACAAAAATTTTAGTCTTTCAAGTGGTCGGAGTTATTAAATCGAGTTTTAAAAAATATGTAAATATGCATTTCAAGAACCAAAAAAGCATTAGTAAATTGTGTTGCTTTGTCAAGATAAATGTTTTGTGTCTGTGTGTGTTGGCACCTAAGCCATTTGGTGTTTTAGGATAGATTTTGTGAAACTCTGATTTCATGTTGGGGAACGTCCTGGTTCATTAGTTACATAATTTTTAACTGTAGGTGGAGAATAGGACTTTAATGAAATGAAATATTTGAATAAGATACAATTTTAGAATTAAAATTCTACTGGTTCCTTGAGTGTTGAAATAAGGTAACAAAACTAAGTCATGACCAAAAGGGAAGGCACTGTGAATGTAGAGAAGATATGAAAATTACAGGGTTGCTTTTTTTCCATCTGTTCAAGCTTTTGATTGTTGTAATCAAACTGCTTGAAATAGTTTCTAAATGAGTCTTTCATAACAGTTGTTTTCCCATATTTGACTCAAGAGTTGTGTGAAAGTTGTAAAATTGATCAAAACATAAACATATGAAATATAAGTATTTTAAAATATTTTATGCTTATCTTGATTGGTTTACTACTAACTACTCTTTATCGATTTTATTGTTTTTCATTGGTTATTCTTTGTTAGCATTAACTAGATTGTTAGAGGCTAGGTGTTTGTTTAGTTATCAACTGTACACAGTGTTATGACATATCTCATGGCTCTCAGCATTTATTGAAATTTATTCATTGAGTAGTATGGTGTTTGAGAACAAATAAACTAATTCTTCATAAAATGACCAGTTTTGTGTCACAAGTTATTTAACTGTCTAGTTGTCTGGCTGACCTGTAATGGTTTATTTGTGTGTGTGGGAAAGGACCCTTTTATACAGAGGTGAATCATTTATTTCTACACTACAATAAAAGTCAATAAAATTTGTCCGAATTTATTCTAAAGTAGGATTCCAATGCACCATCTCAAAAAATGTAAACTAACAGAAGGTTCTAAATACCCGCACTATATTACAAACCATAAAATGGTAGATCTTTGTTTTGATAAGCTATTATTTCGCTTTTGAAAGTTTCTTATCACATAACTAGTGCATCACCAACTGGAGAAATTTTAAAATAATTAATCAATAACTTGTACAATATGGAATACATATTTATTTCATTATTTGTAATAATTGTACTTTTGCTAGTTAGATACAAGTTGTAATAGTACTACTGGATAGCTAAAAGGTCCAAGTCTGTAATAAAAATATCTTTTGATTTATACACATTCTAATTGGAGAAATTTTTTTCTTTTTTGTCTGTACCAGCTATGAGGGTTTGATGGGATACTACAAGGGACTTCTCCCCAACCTTCTGCGTGTCACCCCAGCATGTGCCATCACCTTCTTTGTGTACGAGTCCATCATCACGTTTTTGACCCGTGCAAACAAACTGCCAGCAAAACAGCCCATATCTTCCTAGCGACAGCCCATATCTTCATAACAACAAGTCCTTGCAGCAAGGCTAAAAAACTCAGGATTTGTTTTCCTAGTGTCAGCTTTTAAGACCCGGTGCCAACTTTACAAAATGTAGAATGAAAACCACAAAACAGTTGGCATTGACAGAACAGAACCTGCAAGAATGATGATATCACCTCATCTAGACTGTATTTTTTAAATCATCTTATCAAGGATCCTCCCCATGATTAATACATGTTTTGGGATGTGTGAAAAGATTAAGTTTCCAACTATGTAAAAAGAAAAGATTTCAGCATCCACCAAATCTTGCTTTATTCTGTGAGTTCTTGGGACAGTTATTTAAAGTATTTTGTTACTTAGTGATCCTTTAATTTTAACAAGTCTTTAACAAGTCTTCTCAAAAAGGCAACCATTCTCAACCACCTTGAAATATTGTTGTGTAATTTTATGCCTTACCTGGATAAGATTTTGGTGTCAATATTGGATTAACTTGTTTGAGAATCTCTTCAAAATAATTAAATCCAAACAAATTTTGTCACAAATTATGAAATAAGGTTTTTGTAAAAATTTTATTCAACAGATAACTCTTTTTTTCCCCTAATTTGTTGGTGATAGTTGTCTTTGTGCCTTAAAAATATTTAATCAGAAATCAGACATTTTATTGTTAATTATTCAGAGTTGAGAATATTTTATTCAGTGCACTTAATTCCAACATGTTTTCTCTTTTTTAGTAATGATTTTTGGCCATGAAAATGGTGATTGATTATTTTCTGGGCCATCCATATGTTATGTACACAAAATGTGCACTGTTGAGCTTTTAAATAAAGCAATGATTTTCCACACTGTTTGGTGTTGCCCCAGTGGTTACCAAGCTGTTTGGTGTTGTCCCAGTGGTTCCCACCAAGCTGTTGGCTATTGTCACGAGGGGGAGTGGCTGGGTGAAAAATGACATTATCTAACCAGTATCACCTATAAACAAATACTGTATGCAGTCTGTTTAAATGGTTGCTAGATGATGCTCAATAATCTTCAAACATGTCTTATTTCTTGCATATTGCAGAATTTAATTTTCATTCTGTAATGGTTTTGGTAGAATTTGACAGACAATTGCACACACCGCTCAGTGCATACTATATGGATGCCCTTTTTTTTGGAAGAATTAACAAATGACAGTATTTTACTTTTAATGAAGCTGTTCATTTTTCATTGTTTTTTTATTGTAGATAAAAATTCATTTTTGGGGTGATTTTTTTCAACTTTGATTGCATTGTTTGCCTTTCTCAGCTTGATGCTAGTGCCAAATTAGTGCACCTCAAATAGTGTCATGTGACCATAGTGTCGTGACTAAATGAGTGCATCTCTACAGGGTAATCGTCATTGGGCTTTAAAAACAAAAGAAATCGTTGTTCAAGTTTTGTATCAGTGCTATTTATTTGTTGTCTTTTACTGACAGGAAGTGATTGGCTGTCATTTGAAATCCACAGAAACATTTTAAGCATCAAACTTGCACCCTTTTGGAGAAAATTGATAAATGATATTTTAAAATTTTGAACAGTTTTATAGAAATATTCAATCTAATATTAGAATATTAAAAAACTTATACCTATTGATATCCCAATTTAGAAAAAAAAATATTTGGCCTGCCAAAAGAATATTAATTTCTGCTCAAAAAGTCATCCCATTTCTTGTCTTAACTTTTTGCAGTCTGTAAATGAAAAGAAGTTTACACATTTATTTATTTACTAGAGTGGTTTCTAAAATGTGAACATTCATATCATTGTCATTTCAACATTCATATCATTGTCATTTCAACAATTATATCATTGTCATTTCAACATTCATATCATTGTCATTTCAACATTCATATCATTGTCATTTCAACATTCATATCATTGTCATTTCAACATTTATGTTTTTGTCACATCATTTAGTTGTTTGTGTATTTATAGAGATGACACTATGAGTCAGAAATGCAAATGGTTGGTGTTCAGCATTGACTGGAGTCATTTAACAGATAATTTTTATTAAAAAATTGTCTAAGCTCATTGTTGGAGGGCGGTGTGAAAATATTCTGCCATATTTTACTTTGTCTTTCAATCATTATTGTGTTTCTTAAGTAACTGATAATTTATAGGTAGTTAGGGTATGTAGAAAACCTCTTATAACTTTTTAAAATTTGATTAATTCATATACAAGTTTAATTTTGTTAAAATGAAGAAATAATAATCATTAATTTATTTTCCTTCATATAATTTAAGTTACTTAATATTTCTATTCCTGCTCCCATATGCCAGTTGGTGACCAAGTTACAGTTTTAAGCTGGCTCAAGAAGGAAGAGTGGCGTTTGTGATGGGGAAAATTGTGGGATTTGAAGGAGGGGAAATGTTTTGGAGATTTTGGCAACAATCTCAGTCTGAAATACAAAAAAGAAAGGTGATAAGTCCGACCCTGGTAATTACAGACCTGTATCACTTACTAGTATCACATGTAAATTACTGGAACACATAATATATAGCAGAATAGTTAACCACCTTGACAAATATAATGCCCTATGCCCACACCAACATGGCTTTAGAAAGAACAGATCATGTGAAACACAATTGATAGGCCTAATAGATGATCTATCAAAAGGCTTAGATAATAATGATCAAATAGATACAATATTACTAGACTTCTCAAAAGCATTCGACAAAGTTCACCACCTTAGTTTACTCAAAAAACTTAAATACTTTGGAATCTCAGGTCCCTTACATCACTGGATCCAAGATTTCCTATTGGGTAGGGAGCAAACTGTAATAATAAATGGATCTAAATCTACACCAATAAAGGTTAACTCAGGAGTTCCACAAGGAACTGTCCTAGGTCCCTTACTATTTTTAATTTATATAAATGACTTACCCAACAATATCTCAACAGGAACTAAAGTTAGGTTATTTGCTGATGATTGTATAATCTATAGAACAATCAAGTCAGAACAAGATAGCAAAATTTTACAAAAAGACTTAGATGAATTAATAAAATGGGAAATTAACTGGAGTATGTCCTTCCACCCAGAAAAATGTCAACTGCTAAGAGTAACAAAGAAAAAGAAAAAAATAAATTCAAAATATTTCATTCATGGAAAAGAACTAACCCAAACTAAAGATGCGAAATACTTAGGAGTCATAATAAATGAGAAATTATCTTGGAATCCCCATGTCAATGAAGTTATTAAAAAATCAAACAAAACCTTAGGCTTTATAAAAAGAAACTTTTACAAATGTAACAAAGATATAAAACTAAAATGCTACCTCACCCTGGTGAGACCTATACTAGAATATGCATCTTCTGTATGGGACCCATCCACCAAAGAAAATATTGATAAGTTAGAACAAATCCAAAAAAGAGCTGCCAGATTCATTACTGGAGAATATTCAAAACTGACAAGAGTAACACCGTTAGTTAAATCATTAAACCTTGAAACACTAGAGGATAGAAGAACCAAGAGTAAATTAGTAATTATACATAAGGCAATTAATTCTAATTTAGAAATACAACACAAAGATAACCTAATACAACCATCAAATAGACATAAAGTTAAAAACACCTTTCTTATTCCATATGCAAGAACAAACACATACAAGTTTTCTTTCTTTCCGTCCGGTATTCGGGTGTGGAATGGGTTGCCTGAAGAAACCAGGAAAGCCACCACTTTATCATCTTTAAAAACTCTAGTAAGAATACAGGACTAAACACAAACCATAGAAATACGTAGGACGCAATAATCTTCTGTACAGAAGGAGCGTCTGTAAAAGATAAGATAAGATAATTTTACTTTTCTAACTGGGTAAAGGAAGAGCTATTACTGGAATTTTTTGTGAATTTGTTGGCAAAAAGAAATGATTCCTTTGGATATACTTTATAAATTAATATTTCTATTATTGATAGAATACCTTTGTTCAATACGTTATTAGAATCCAATGCTTTCAAAGACTGCATTAATGTCATCAAACTCCACATCTAATGAATGTCATTATGTCATCAATTATTTTCTTCTTTTAACTTGATTTGAAATATGTTAACATGTGATACAGTGGATGCATTATGTGTAAGTAAATTATACAAAACTTTCTATATAGAAATTTTTTTCTAACACAAATCTTTTCAAAGCAAAATAAAAATTAGTGTGTGTATGTGTGTGAATAATTATTAATTGATTGAAATATTTCATTCATTTAATTTCTTCATTCTAAATATTAATAAAGCTATTCGTACCCCAAAAGGGATTTCATGAAGAACGCAAAAAGAAACTCAATTCATTCCTTTTGAAATAAAATTTAGAATGTTTATTGAATTTTGTTTGTCATTATTAAAAATGTTTTACAATACAGGTTTATAATCTGATGGAGTATTGGTACAACAAATGGTTACATACTCATACATAAAATTAACCTGTCAGACTATTTTCAGATGCAGTTTGATTTAAAATGAATGATGTATGCAATGGTATTTTCAAAGGTGAACAAATTATTTGCTGCCTTTAATAAAAAAAAACCAACAACAAAGAAATTAACTTTTGACAAAACTCCTGAACTGAACGTGATAAAATGTGTGTACAAAAAGAACCAAGTTAAAGATTTCACTAACAGGACACAGACTTACAAGCAACTTAATATTTGTGTACCAATAGCTTGATAGCAAATGTACACTTGGTTCACCAACAGCAAAAAATGTTCAAACATGCACTCACCGAATGGCATCAGCTTACCGCCAAGTCAGTTATTTCTGATGCCCACACAATCACAAGGTTTATATGAAGAAACAATTACATCTCATTTAAAAAAAAAAAAAATTGCACAATTTTAATAGCCCAAAGGCAGGAAATGAAAAGCAATATTAAAAATATATTATTGTAAATGCAAAACAATATTCAATTTTATACCAAAGGGTTTGACCAGAGGTATTTAAAAAAGAAAGTTTCTTTAGTCTAATTAAGATTTTTCTAATTAAGTATTTGATTTCTTAAATGATTCTTTGATCAAGTGAAGGGTGTTTAAAAGAGTTGCCTTTCTTTAAAAATAGAGACTAGGTCTACTCTCAAATGACACTGGCCTAAGATGAATTAGAAAAACCCAAATTCTGTTCATGAATTAATCAACTCAAGCGCACTTGTGATTTGTACTGTAGAATCTATGTATTTTGGCCACAAAAAAGTTTGAATCTAGTTTAACAAACATCTCAACTCAAACTATATTTCAAATACCCCCCCCCCCCAATGATTGGCCTACTAATTTCTTCATCAATGACTACTATTAATAAGTATTAAATGACTTTCATTGCACAAACACAATAAACACCTTAAAACATATGGGTATATGACAACCTTAAACCTAAAAAAAACTTGTGGCTATGCACTTCCTAAGACTGACTATAAATCCCTTGAACATAAGTCCTCATACAAAAACACATTTATTCCTAGGAAGTGGGGAACCGGTACATCAACACCATTCCGTTATATACAATGCAATTTATGTAAATGTTCATACACGTTTCTGTGTTCAGATAGAAACAGGCAAACACACAAAGAAAAAAAGCACAGTCCACAGTAGAGGAATATTCAGCAGATAGCAAGGGTTGTTCTAACTTTGCATGGGTCTTGTGCCAATGGAAATGGTCTTTAGTAATGATACTACTACATGAATGTACAAATATATGAATCTATCAGTCATCTGTATCCCATGATTAAGTTGTGTGACGTTAGATTTAAGTAAAACTTGGAGATTCAACAAACCACTGGGCAGTAACAAATACGTACAGGCAGCCCATAACATATATGTATAGGCAGCCCATAACAAATACGTACAGGCAGCCCATAAAAATTATGTATGGGCAGCCCTTAACATATATGTACAGGCTGCCCATAACGTATATGTACAGGCAGCCCATAACAAATACATACAGGCAGCCCATAACAAATATTTACAGGCAGCCCATAACATATATGTATAGGCAGCCCATAACAAATACGTACAGGCAGCCCATAACAATTATGTATAGGCAGCCCTTAACATACATGTAAAGGCTGCCCATAATGTATATGTACAGGCAGCCCATAACAAATATGTACAGGCAGCCCATAACAAATACGTACAGGCAGCCCATAACAAATACGTACAGGCAGCCCATAAAGCCCATAACAAATACGTACAGGCAGCCCATAACAAATACGTACAGGCAGCCCATAACAAATACGTACAGGCAGCCCATAACAAATATTTACAGGCAGCCCATAACAAATATGTACAGGCAGCCAGCCCATAACAAAAATGTACAGGCAGCCCATAACAAATATGTACAGGCAGCCCATAACAAATACGTACAGGCAGCCCATAACAAATACATACAGGCAGCCCATAACAAATACGTACAGGCAGCCCGTAACAAATACGTACAGGCAGCCCATAACAAGGTATTTTTCCTCCTCTCATACATTCCACAGAAAAAACTGAGAAGAATCAGACTTTGTCTTTGGCTCAGACAGATTTCTTCAGCCTCTTTCTCCCATCTTCAGAGACAACGGTTGTCATGGAGGCGATCCTCGATGAAGTCCTGGACGGTGTGGCTAGCGGGTCCATGACGGGGGTGGTTCCATTTCTAGATCTGGGGGACGGAGAGATTGTTGACAGTCTTGTCGGAGTAGCGGGGGACGTGCCAGGCTCTAGCTTAGGTTTCTTTAGAGTTGGCTCCATGTCTCCAGATGAACGAACTGCATGCTTGCCTCCCTTGCCTGCGACTCCCATACCTCAAAGACAAAGTTAAGAAAATTATTTCTTTATCAGATACTCGTCAAATTAGTAAAATAACATAGTAGCACTGTTACATAACATACCAGATGACCTGTAACACAACACACAACATGACCTGTAACATAACATACCCCATGACCTGTAACATAAAATACCCCATGACCTGTAACATAACATGCCACATGACCTGTAACACAGCATACCACATGACCTGTAACATAACATACCCCATGACCTGTAACATAACATACCCATGACCTGTAACACTGTAACATAACATACCCCATGACCTGTAACATAACATGCCCCATGACCTGTAACATAACATACCACATGACCTGTAACATAACATACCCCATGACCTGTAACATAACATACCCATGACCTGTAACATAACATACCCCATGACCTGTAACATAACAGACCCCATGAACTGTAACATAACAGACCCCATGACCTTAACATAACAGACCACATGACCTGTAACATAACAGACCCCATGACCTGTAAAACTGTAACATAACATACCACATGACCTGTAACATAACATACCCCATGAGCTGTAACATAACATACCCCATGACCTGTAGCACTGTAACATAACATACCCCACGACCTGTAACATAACAGACCCCATGACCTGTAACATAACATACCCCATGACCTGTAACATAACATACCCCATGACCTGTAACATAACATACCCCATGACCTGTAACATAACATGTCCCATGACCTGTAACATAACATACCCCATGACCTGTAACATAACAGACCCCATGACCTGTAACATAACATACCCCATGACCTGTAACATAACATACCCCATGACCAGTAACATAACATACCCCATGACGTGTAACATAGCATTCCCCATGACCTGTAACATAACATACCCAATGACCTGTAACATAACATACCCCATGACCTGTAACATAACATACCCCATGACCAGTAACATAACATACCCCCATGACCTGTGACATAACATACCAAGTTTGTGCTCCACCTCTTTCAGACGATTTTCCGCATCTTTACACTCTTTGTACTTTTCCATAGTTTCTGGAACTTTCTGTAAGTTGACCTGCTCCTGAAGGTCATCCTGTGACTGTATGCTGGCCATCAGGGCTGCCTTGTACTTCTCTAGTGTGTCTGAAATCAGAGCTCTCAACTTTAGTCTCAACAATGTCCAAGTAGAAAAACATATCAATGAATGTATCTGTACTAAGGTATTATATCTGCACTTATGAAGGCAGAAGAAGGTTTTTTCCTCCATGTTTGTTGTGACTTTATCTGGCTTTGAAATGAAAGATTCTCACACATCTGGCTAAACTGTTCAGGTTAAACAACCAAACTATAGTTGTGTACACACAGCTCTTACACACCTGGCTAAACGGTTCAAGTTAAACAAGCAAACTATAGTTGTGTACACACAGATTCTCACACACCTGGCTAAACTGTTCAAGTGTAACAACCAAACTTGGTTGTGTACACACACACTCACACATCTGACTAAACTATTCAACCTACCAATCTGTGTACACACATCTGACTAAACTATTCAACCTACCAATCTGTGTACAGACATCTGACTAAACTATTCAACCTACCAATCTGTGTACACACAGCATGATATGCTATGGGCAATGGCTGCCCAAACACTGAGCCCTTCAGCTTGTCCATGGGAGGGGCTTTGTTCATGGCCCCTCCAAACTTGCCATTGCTTCGGATTCGATCTCCACTACGTGTGAGAATAGTTGGGCAGTGAGTGTATTTAATGATCTGAAAAAATTCAACACAAATCACATGTAAAACTGATGCATCTCAAATATCAACACAAATCACATGTAAAAACTGATGCATCTCAATATCAACACAAATCACATGTAAAAACTGATGCATCTCAAATATCAACACAAATCACATGTAAAAACTGATGCATCTCAAATATCAACACAAATCACATGTAAAAACTGATGCATCTCAAATATCAACACAAATCACATGTAAAAACTGATGCATCCCACAAATCACATGTAAAAACTGATGCATCTCAAATATCAATACAAATCACATAAACAAACTGATGCCTCTTTACTGTAAGAACGAGGCTGGCTAAAGCTATTTCAGTTTTATACTTCAAAATAGAATTCTTATAGAGTTTTTGTTGTCAATTCATGCAACTCCCATGAATTTATGTCGAGTTATAATGAATCCAAGATTACATGTAGTCCAGTTGTATAAGATCACTTAGTTAGCTATGGTGGATTAATAAATGTAGTTTAGTTGTGTAAGATCACTTAGTTAGCTATGGTGGATTAATACATGTAGTCCATTTGTATAAGATCACTTAGTTAGCTATGGTGGATTAATAAATGTAGTTCAGTCGTGTAAGATCACTTAGTTAGCTATGGTGGACTAATACATGTAGTCCAGTTGTATAAGATCATTTAGTTAGCTATGGTGGATTAATACATGTAGTCCAGTTGTATAAGATCACTTAGTTAGCTATGGTGGATTAATACATGTAGTCCAGTTGTATAAGATCATTTAGTTAGCTATGGTGGACTAATACATGTAGTCATAACTCAAGCACTTTTCTTTCAAACCTTGATTTCTAATTACAAAAAAAACAACAAAAAACAAAAAACAAAACAAAACAAAAAAAAAACAACAAAAAAAAACAACACCTGAAGCAATGAGCTACAAAATTTCATTATTCTGTCAAAGCATGAAAGCTGAACGTAAATAGTTTATTGACACACAGTGCTTGTGTCTCTACATAAAGCCATTTTGGCATTTCTTTAGAACATGTAGTCAGCTATGAAAGTGTTAAAACCTACAACAAAGTTACCTCTTGCCTGTATAAGTTGGCGTGATCAAGGTTGTCTAGGATGAGGGTGTCGCCTAGCAACATACCAAACACTGCGGATGTAGCAGCATATTTTAATGGAGATATTAATTATTTTTTTACAAAATATTTTCCTATAAAGGTTTTTATCCACAGAAAAGCACAATAATAGCTTACAGGAACTAACCAGACTAATAGAGACATGTATAGGATATCTGAAGTTGATAAATGACATTAATTTTTACAAAATTATCTTTATCATAATCTTTATCATTATATCTGTCTTTATCATGGTATCTGTCTTTATCATGGTATTTGCCTTTATCATGATATCTTTAACATAACTTTATGCTATTTTGGGACTCAAAGTTTCAGGACAAATATAATAATAATAATATGATAATTTATATAGCGCTGTATCCCAGCTAGGAGCCGGGCTCACAGAGCTTTACATGGAGATAACAATACATATATTAATTAAGTAAACATTCATATCATACTAACTACATAAATGACAATACGTTATACATCAGCTAAGTTAATCATTAAAAGAAATGTTTCATTAATTTTGAAAATAAATTTTGAAAAGATGTATCTTAAGTGCTGTTTTGGAGGACTTAGTAGTTGAAATACTGCGGATGTGTAATGGTAGAGAATTCCATTGTTTAGCTGCACAAAAAGAAAATGACCTTTCGCCAAATGTTTTAGTACGTGTCTTAGGAACACAGAGAATGCGTGTGTCTGCAGAAGAGCGTAGCTCACTACTTGGTGAGTAGACAGACAAAAGTTCAGCAAGATAGGAAGGGCATGCTTCAGAAAAGAAGTTGTGACACAGAATGCCAGTTTGTAATCAATTCGGCTGGTATGAGTAGCCAATGAAGTGAGTAAAGTAGCGGAGTAACATGGTCATGTTTTTTGCCTGTAGAACTAATCTGGCGGCTGAATTTTGAACTCTCTGTAGTTTTTCAATGCATTGTTTTGTTGCACCTGACAGAAGAGAATTGCAGTAATCAATACGAGCTAGAACAAGAGCACAGACTAGAGTTTTTGTTGCGCTATCTGTTAAGTAATGACGGATTGAACTGAACTGACGAATGGCAGTATAGGCAGAGTGACAGATGTGATTGATGATATTGCAGACTCTGTTGTGAATATATGTAAGTTCTATCTGTCTGCTCAGCTCCCCTCGTCCTGTTCATACAAATGTGTATGCAATGGTCTCCCTTCCCTCATTGGTTATGTACTTATCAATGAACTCATTTCTCACCAAGTATCAATGAACTATTTTACCTGTATTGAATTGGTAGCCAAATGTCATTACTTTTATTATACAATCAGACCTCGCTAAGTCGAACTTCATTAAGTAAAAAACCTCCCTATCTTTAATTAATTATTATGTCGCGGCCAAATTCCATAAGTCTAATATACTTTAGATCTCCTTAACTTGAAGATTTTTGGCTTCCAACCTCTGTAAGACCAATTTTCCAAGGCATTCGTGTAAAACGAGTGAAAGGAAAATCTTAATCCCCCCATCCCACTGTGGAGGGAGTCAATGTGAGGCGAGAGGGTTTCTTGGTGGTGTCGGTATTTCAAAGCTAAGCCGGCTTCCTTTCATATGAAACATCAGACACCGCCTCTTCTTTTGTCAAGGCTTCTCCTCCCCCTCTCAATATCAACATTGTCCTTGATTAATATGCTCATATTACACCATTTTGCCTAACTCTAAAACTCCGTAAGTCGATTTTTTTTCAGGCCCCTTTAAGTTCAACTTAGAGAGATCTGACTGCATTTATTTAATTTATGTGCTATATCCGGCATCCTTCCGTCTCGCGAGACGATGGTGCATCACCGTTGGGTTGGGTTGCATTTCCTCGAGTGACTGTGCAGTCCTATCCTTGAGTGACAGTCTTTGCCACAGTTTTTACACACGAGTTCTGTGCTTCCAAATGTTTTGGCCTTTCTCCTAGCTCTTCTGTCTGCAGCCTCCTCCATTCTTCGCTCCTCGGCTACTATCACGCCCTCTTTGACAACTGTGCGCCACGTAGATCGGTCTTCTGCCTTACACTCCCAGTCACTTGTATGTATTTTGGCTGCTTTCATGTCCCTTTGACAGACATCTTTAAATCGCAAGCGTGGGCGACCTGTTTTCCTCTTTCCTGAAGCAAGTTCACCATATAGGAGGTCCTTCGGGATGCGGCCGGGGCTCATTCTTTTGACATGTCCTAGCCACCTCAGGCGTCTTTCACTAAGAATTGAGAACATGCTTTGGGTATTGGCACGCGTTAGTACCTCACTATTAGGCACTTTTTCTTGCCATTTAATACCAAGGATGCGGCGCAAGCATCTCAAATGGAAGCTGTTAAGCTTACGCTCTTGTGATGTATAAGTGGTCCATGTCTCGCTCCCATATAGTAGTGTACTGATGACACAGGCTCGATAGACGCACAGTTTGGTTTTCTCCGTTAGCTTGGTGTTTTGCCAGACCCGCTTATTTAGTTTAGCCATTGTTGCGGCTGCCTTGCCAATTCTGCTGTTTATTTCTTCTTCAATGGACAGTGTATTGGAGACCTTGGATCCCAAGTAGGTGAAGCTGTCCACAACCTCCAAGTTTTCATTATCGATATTTATGGTAGGAGGAGGTCGAGTGTCTTGGGCCATGATGTTTGTCTTTTTCAAGCTGATTTGCAGACCAAATTCTTTGCAGGCATTGGAGAAGCTTGACACGAGTTGTTGCAAACCAGATTCTGTATGTGCTGTTAGTGCCGCATCATCCGCAAATAGTAGCTCTCGAATTAGGACATCCGTCGTTTTGGTCTTGGCTCGGAGGCGGGCAGTGTTGAAAAGTCCTCCATCAGCTCTGGTATGTAACCAGATTCCCTCACTGCTATCCTTGAATGCGTATCGAAGAAGTACAGAGAAGAATATTGCGAAGAGTGTTGGTGCGAGTACACAACCTTGTTTAACTCCGCTGCTGACAGGGAAGGCCTCTGACTTAGCTCCATCGAACTGTACTGTGCCAAGCATATTTTCATGGAACTGTCTGATGATGGCAAGTAGGTGAGGGGGACATCCAATTTTTGCCAGTATTTGGAATAGCCCGTTGCGACTGACTAAGTCGAAGGCTTTTGTAAGGTCCACAAATGCAATGTATAGTGGCATCTGCTGCTCTCTGCATTTTTCCTGGAGCTGTCGTATGGAGAACACCATGTCTATGGTAGACCGACCGGACCGGAAACCACACTGAGATTCTGGATAGACGCGGGATGCTAGGCTTTGTAAACGTTTTAGTATAACGCGGGCAAAGGTCTTTCCTACAATACTAAGGAGTGAAATGCCGCGATAATTATTGCAATCACTCCTATCACCTTTGTTTTTATATAGTGTCACTATATTTGCATCCTTTAGGTCTTGGGGGATGTAGCCCTGTTCCCAGCAGAGGGACAGAATCTCGTGCAATGGTTGGAGTAAAGCTGTCTTGCCACTCTTTAGAACCTCTGGTGGTATTCCATCATTCCCAGGCGCTTTTCCACAAGCTAGACTGTCAATTGCTTTGCTCAGCTCTTCCTGTGTGGGCACGACATCAAGTTCTTCCATGAGTGGCATATCTGGGATGTCATCTAGAGCGGTGCTGGAGACTGTGGTAACTGTTGAATACAATTCCAGATAATGCTCAACCCACCGTTTTAGCTGTGCTGCCTGGTCTTGAATAATTTCTCCATTTTTGGACTTTAGGGGAGCAGCTTTTGACGTCAAGGGGCCCGTTGCCTTTTTGATGTTTTCGTACATGACTTTTGCATTGCCCATGTCTGCAGCTGATTGTATACTGGAACAGAGCTTAAGCCAGTAGGTATTGACACATTTACGTGCAACCTTTTGGGCAAGTGACTTAGCTGTTTTTAAAGCATGCAAATTGTCAGGTGTAGGCTTTTCCTTGTAAGCCATAAGAGCTTTCCTTTTTGCTTCAGTGACGGGTTTCATCTCGTCCCAATGTTCATCAAACCAGTCCGTGTTTTTGTGAGATTTTTTGCCAAAGGCTTGTATTGCGGATGTATAGATTGTGTCTCTCAGTTGCGTCCATTTGGAGTCAATGGTGACGCATGGGGACATCTTTGAGAGACTTTCCTTCACCTTGTCTTTGAACAGCTGCGCTATCGCAGGGTCTTTCATGCAGGAGGTATTGATGCGTGGACTTCCCTTTTTCTTTGTGTGGTACGAGTTTTTCCTCATTATTCGTACTTTGCTGGCGACAAGGGAATGATCCGTGTCACAGTCGGCACTGTGATAGCTGCGAGTGAGTAGGACGCTAGCTAGTTGTGCACGCCTGGTGATAATGAGGTCCAGCTGGTGCCATTGGTGGGATCGAGGGTGTCTCCAAGATACTTGATGTATATCCTTGCACTTGAAGAAAGTGTTGGTCACACACAAGCCTCGTGAGCAGCACAATTCCAGAAGCCTTTGTCCATTTTCATTTAACTTTCCTCTTCCAAATAGTCCAAGGCAGGTGGGCCAGGCTTCGTGGTCGCTCCCCACTCTAGCATTGAAATCTCCTAGGAGATAGATTGCCTCGTCTTTGTGGATGCCGGCTATTGCCTGGTCTAACGCTCCATAGAACTGGTCCTTCTCTTCCGGAGTTGAATAGAGTGTTGGGGCATACACACTAAGAATGTTTGCTGGGCCCGCAGTTGTTCTGAGTCTTAGAGTGAGGATCCTCTCCGTGCCTGATGACGGTGGTTCAATGGATGGTAGAAGAGTGTTTTTAACAGCGAAACCCACACCATGCTGTCTAGGTTCGTCTTTCGGTCTGCCTTGCCAGAAGAAGGTGTAATTGGCCTCTTTGAGTGAACCGTTGTCTGGGAGCCTGGTCTCCTGAAGGCATGCTATGTCAATCTTTAGCCTTTTAAGTTCTCTATCGATTATTCCTGTCTTCCGTGTGTCGTTTATGGACTGCAGATCATCAGTGATGCCGGGACACATAGTCCTCACGTTCCAGCTAGCGATTCGAAGAGCTGGGGTCTTCTTTTTCTTTTTTGTATTTCTTGGTGCAGGGCTTAGTGGCCCACTTGTTGAGTGGTACTCTAATCTCCACGCACCCAGTGGAGAAGGCAGGCCATGACGGGATAGCACCTATTTGACNGGGGGCGCGGTGGTCAAAGTGTTAGTGCGCTGCGGTACAAAAACAATTCTAAAATAAAAATAAAAATCGGTCACGGGTTCAAACCCCGGTTCTGGCACCCCTACGGGTAGATGATGCTCGTTAAAACCTTGGCTGGTAGTTCATCTAGGAGAAGGAAACTCCGAATACAAATCCTCCGCTGCCTTGCGGCTATACCTGCCTTGCGGGAAAGGCTAAGGGAGTAAACCCTGAAAGAAAATCAGGAATTGGAGCACCTACAGGCGGTCTATACATAAGACTTATGTACATACCGGCAGCTCCTGCGACGCCAATGGCAGCCAAGCTGCATCGACGCAAGTCGTTCCCTTGGTTACACCATTGACGTGGAGAGGGGGGATATGCTGTATGGGCAGCAGCTAATTCTCCATAATACCCGCCCAGGCTTGCATCACCTCTGGAGAGGACACTCCAGCGTCGCCGCAAGGTGTCGACAAAACACGGGAAGCAGCAGTTACCGGTTATAAGCCAAAGCTCAATTGACGTAGAGCTAGGCGCCAGGGGCTGCTTCCGACGGTGGGAGAGACTACCAATGTCTCACTGGACAGCTACCGCCCGCCTCAAACTGGGCAGCCCCCAGTCAAATAGGTGCTATCCCGTCATGGCCTGCCTTCTCCACTGGGTGCGTGGAGATTAGAGTACCACTCAACAAGTGGGCCACTAAGCCCTGCACCAAGAAATACAAAAAAGAAAAAGAAGACCCCAGCTCTTCGAATCGCTAGCTGGAACGTGAGGACTATGTGTCCCGGCATCACTGATGATCTGCAGTCCATAAACGACACACGGAAGACAGGAATAATCGATAGAGAACTTAAAAGGCTAAAGATTGACATAGCATGCCTTCAGGAGACCAGGCTCCCAGACAACGGTTCACTCAAAGAGGCCAATTACACCTTCTTCTGGCAAGGCAGACCGAAAGACGAACCTAGACAGCATGGTGTGGGTTTCGCTGTTAAAAACACTCTTCTACCATCCATTGAACCACCGTCATCAGGCACGGAGTGGATCCTCACTCTAAGACTCAGAACAACTGCGGGCCCAGCAAACATTCTTAGTGTGTATGCCCCAACACTCTATTCAACTCCGGAAGAGAAGGACCAGTTCTATGGAGCGTTAGACCAGGCAATAGCCGGCATCCACAAAGACGAGGCAATCTATCTCCTAGGAGATTTCAATGCTAGAGTGGGGAGCGACCACGAAGCCTGGCCCACCTGCCTTGGACTATTTGGAAGAGGAAAGTTAAATGAAAATGAAAATTTATGTGCTAATTGACAAAATATTCACATATTCTACGGGGTTGGTATTAATGGTTGCAAATGGAGGATTATAATTAATTTATCTTTCCTTTCTTGATAACTTCTGCAGGGCCGGCGGTAGACAGCCAACAAACCGGCACCAGTCTGCGGACCAGCACTTTGAACAGGACTGCATTAGAAGAAACGTTTCAGTAATGTGTTTTAACCCATGACCAGTCTAATGGCAGCGTGTCTTGGTGGTCACCAATTTTTAGCCCCCTCACTTTGAGAAGTGAGAGAACAAACTTTTCATTGATGTACAACCTTGCTGAATATTAATTGACATATTTCTTATTTGAATGCATTCATCTAGACTAGTCTAGTTATAGTAAAAAAAATACTGGTCACCAGGATTCTGCAGACACTAAAGTTGTGTTTGGACAGGCACTGACCTACTCTACAGCTCTCCTCATCCTTGGTGAAGTCCAACAAATTCCTGGCATAGACTGGGTTCCCAGCTGGTTTATAGTTGGGTCGATACCTCTCATGTGGCAGTGGTCTAGAGGAGTAAAGTTAATGTATTCAAATAGATCTGATGGTGGCTAAGTGGGTGATCAATAGCTCTCATGTGACAAGGGTTATGAAAATGACAATTCATCTATTCATACATGACTGTTAGTGTTAGGAGTGAGATGGGGAAACAAGGGGGAAATAACTATCATGACTTAATGAAAAGGTTCTAAAAGTGGGATTCAATGAATCAAATTTTTTATTTCATGCCACTCAAACTGTTAGGGACAAGGGAGATTAAAACACTTGAAACTTACTTGTCCCATTCTGGCAAGTTTTTCCTGTATATTGAGTCCAGTGGAAGAACTTGTTGCTTCCCTTGAGTTCTCTGGTAAACTTCTTTAGCCTTAGAGTCAGAGACACAAGAATAGCTCCATGAGAAGAAACAACGGTCGGAGACAGATTCATTCCAAAGATAACTACTAGCAGAAATGATAATCAACAACAAACTTGTGATTAAGTGACACACAATTATTATTCTAAACTGTGTCTACCTTCTGTGTTGTAAGTGTGACCACACAGTCCATATCTGCTGACATGTGCCAGGACAAGACACGGGCTATTTCATCCTGATGGACCAGGGCCAGGTGGCCAATCTGACAACAGAGAATAGCAATGACAGAATGGTCAAAGATATATTTGAAAATATGGATAACCTCATCCTGCAGATATTTATTAATAAAAATAATTTCTTAATTAAAAAAAAGGCATAAAAAACCAAGTTTTTCACTATAAATCCTTTATATACGAGACATAACTATAAGGATGTTCATTATAATACGCAGGGCAAAACAATATGAAAATACAAAATTCTAGTTATTTCTCGTAAAACGTGTATAATATAATGCGCACCAATCGTGAATATATTTTTAAAAAGTAATGTCAATGTAATGCGAAACCTTAATGCGCGACATGAAAGGTTGTTGAACATATTACGCACAACAACACTCTATCTCAAAAAATTAATAATTTGATTCATTGAATCCCACTTTTAGAACCTTTTCATTTAGTCATTTAAGAGATAAATAAAATAATTTAAAAATTCAATAATTCAATTATTGTCCATTCGATCGATTTGAAATTTTGATACATCATTTTTATCATTGGCATGAGTCTGCCAGCTCGCTAGCTTACGAGAAAGTGGGTTAAAAATCGATTCAAAGTTTTTTGGGCAAGGTCGGTCGGTCGGTAGTACGGTCGCACGGCTCAGACACCACAAGTTAATATAAAGGATTTAAAAACATGCATATCTTCATAAAAAGATATCTAAAAATAGGCTTATCTTCATATGTCCTATAACAGTGTACTCATATGTCCTATAACAGTGTATTCATATGTCCTAGAACAGTGTACTCATATTATGTCCTCTAACAGTGTTCTCATATGTCCTATAACAGTGTACTCATGTCCTATAACAGTGTACTCATATGTCCTATAACTGTGTACTCATATGTCCTATAACAGTGTACTCATATGTCCTATAACAGTGTACTCATATGTCCCCTAACAGTGTATTCATATGTCCTATAACAATGTACTCATATGTCCTATAACAGTGTATTCATATGTCCTATAACAGTGTACTCATATGTCCTATAACAGTGTACTCATATGTCCTATAACAGTGTACTCATATGTCCTCTAACAGTGTTCTCATATGTCCTATAACAGTGTACTCATGTCCTATAACAATGTACTCATATGTCCTATAACAGTGTATTCATATGTCCTATAACAATGTACTCATATGTCCTATAACAGTGTACTCATATGTCCTATAACAGTGTATTCATATGTCCTATAACAGTGTATTCGTATGTCCTATAACAATGTACTCATATGTCCTATAACAGTGTACTCATTTGTCCTATAACAGTGTACTCATATGTCCTATAACAATGTACTCATATGTCCTATAACAATGTACTCATATGTCCTATAGCAGTGTACTCATATGTCCTATAACAATGTACTCATATGTCCTATAACAGTGTACTCATGTCCTATAACAGTGTATTGATATGTCTTATGAACAATGCAGTGAGGATTAGTTCCATTGTACCAGTACAAATCTCTAGGGAGACTGTTAATGTTAATGATCAGCTACTGAACCATTCAATAAATGAAAGGTCAACTCATTTCAGTGTCTTACTTTGCCCAGGATGTCAGCGTCACTGTCAGCTGGGAGAAGGGCACACGACCTGCGGGGAGCTTTCAACACTTGTTCCCTTTCCTTGACTCGGGCCTGTATTAACTTGTCCACAGTCTCCACCTGGGGAAACAAAGTGTGTACAGTTACATCGGGTAATCTGTGTAGTTACATTGGGTAATCTAAGTGTGTACAGTTGCATTGGTCAATTTGTGTACAGTTACATTGGGTAATCTAGGTGTGTACAGTTACATGGGGTAATCTAAGTGTGTACAGTTACATTGGGTAATCTAGGTGTGTACAGTTACATGGGGTAATCTAAGTGTGTAGTTACATTGGGTAATCTAGGTGTGTACAGTTACATGGGGTAATCTAAGTGTGTAAAGTTACATTGGGCAATCAAAGTGTGTACACATACATGGGGTAATCTAAGTGTGTACAGTTACAGTGGGTAATCTAAGTGTGTACAGTTACAGTGGGTAATCTAAGTGTATACACATACATGGGGTAATCTAAGTGTCAGAAGGTATTGTGTGAGGTATGTTAGTTTGTCTACTCACAGACTGGAGCTGGTTGCTGGGTATATTCTGTTTCCTGAGTTCAGCCCTCAGGCTCTGCTCTTCTTTCTGGGCCTCATGTACAACACCTGACATTGGTAAAAAGAAATGGTCATATTGTTTCTAAATGTTTGTCAAGAAACTGTCATATAGTTTTTAAAGACAGCTTGGTCAAGAAATGGACATACAGTTCCTAAAAGCTGGTCAAGAAAAAGTCAGATTGACTGGTAGTAAAGAAGTTTTGCTAGTAAATGTTTTATTAATATAGCAAAATATAAGCCAATCAAAATGGACTGTTTTTAAATTTAAACTTTAGTCAGGACTGACTGACAAGCTCATGAATAGAGGACTACTGAGCCAAAACTACCTCTGAGTTCTGCTATGAGTTGCTGCTGTGTTTCAAACATAGACTTGTAGGCCCGGATTGTGTTCTGTAAGGCATCTCTCTCCTTGGACAGTGCTGCCATCTGCTGCTGCTTCTTGGCATCTGGAATAGACATGGACAATGAATGGTCAGCTGGAAACTTGGCCAATAAATGGTCAGATGACACCAGAACATCATTAGGCACTTATTCTGTCACCTACTCTATGGGAGATTTCCTGCAGGTGCAATAAATCATCTATTAGATCTGATCAGTGGATCATAAATTAGGCATGTGTCTAGTCTCATGAAAGTTAATTTGATGTCAATAACTGATGTAAGCCTCGGTGCAGATACCATCATGGCAGTCAACATTCAATAATAACTGATGTAAGCCTTGGTGCAGATACCATCATGGCAGTCAACATTCAATAATAACTGATGTAAGCCTCGGTGCAGATACCATCATGGCAGTCAACATTCAATAATAACTGATGTAAGCCTTGGTGCAGATACCATCATGGCAGTCAACATTCAATAATAACTGGTGTAAGTCTAGGTGCAGATACCATAATGGCAGTCAACATTCAATAATAACTGATGTAAGCCTTGGTACAGATACCCCTGTGACTGATCCAGTACCACACTGATATGTCACTGACTGAACCAGTACCACACTGATAGGTCACTGACTGAACCAGTACCACACTGATACCCCTCTGACTGAACTAATACCACACTGAAACCCCTCTGACTGAACCAGTACCACACTGATAGGTCACTGACTGAACCAGTACCACACTGATAGGTCACTGACTGAACCAGTACCACACTGATACCCCTCTGACTGAACTAATACCACACTGATACCCCTCTGACTGAACCAGTACCACACTGATACCCCACTGACTGAACCAGTACCACACTGATACCCCTCTGACTGAACCAGTACCCCACTGACTGAACCAGTACCACACTGATACCCCTCTGACTGAACCAGTACCACACTGATTGGACCAGTACCACACTGTTACCCCCCTGACTGAACCAGTACCCCACTGACTGAACCAGTACCACACTGATACCCCTCTGACTGAACCAGTACCACACTGATTGGACCAGTACTACACTGATACCCCTCTGACTGAACCAGTACAACACTGATACCCCTCTGACTGAACTAGTACCACACTGATACCCCTTTGACTGAACCAGAACCACAATGATACCCCTCTGACTGAACCAGTACCACACTGATACCACTCTGACTGAACCAGTACCACACTGATACCCCTCTGAATGAACCAGTACCACACTGATACCTCTCTGACTGAACCAGTACCACACTGATAGGTCACTGACTGAACCAGTACCACACTGATACCCCTCTGACTGAACCAGTACCACACTGATACCTCTCTGACTGAACGAGTACCACACTGATAGGTCACTGACTGAACTAGTACCACACTGATTGGACCAGTACCTCACTGATACCCCTTTGACTGAACCAGTACCACACTGATACCCCTCTGACTGAACTAGTACCATACTGATACCCCTCTGACTGAACCAGTACCTCACTGACACCCCACTGACTGAACCAGTACCTCACTGACACCCCTCTGACTGAACCAGTACCTCACTGATACCCCTCTGACTGAACCAGTACCACACTGATACCCCTCTGACTGAACCAGTACCTCACTGATACCCCTCTGACTGAGCCAGTACCACACTGATACCCCTCTGACTGAACTAGTACCACACTGATACCCCTCTGACTGAACTAGTACCACACTGATACCCCTCTGACTGAACCAGTACCTCACTGACACCCCTCTGACTGAACTAGTAAACCACACTGATACCCCTCTGACTGAACCAGTACCTCACTGATACCCCTCTGACTGAACTAGTACCACACTGATACCCCTCTGACTGAACCAGTACCCAACTGACTTGAGATCAGCAGGGAAGTAAAGTGAGGACAAGCCATCGTTTGTCACTAGCCCATGCCACGGATTCACATCCATGTTTTGTCCCATCATAACTTGTCATCACACGATTGTATTGTTGAAGTTAGGAATTGTTGAGTTTACCTTCTACCCACCTGACACTAATCAATACAGGCGCAAGTCTCCCAGGACCTTAGTGATAAAGAAGGACAACTCCAATAAATAAGGCATGGCTAATCAAGGAAAAAGGTGTCAATTTATTGATTTGTGCCGAGGGGTGTGGGGTGGGAGATGTGGCTCATCCCTGAGTTTGGGCGTGGGTTAATGAGGCTGGATAGTCATCAGGGCATTGTGGGTGAGCGCACACCTTGGCAAGTTTTCAAAGCCCTGTGAGCTGAGCACATACCTTGCTGCCAATTGTTTTGTAAGTTATTCACACACTGTGTAGCCTGAGCAGTGGGCATTGGTGATTAGCATGTGCATTCACAGTAATAGTTTTTATTTGATTTGAAAACCGTGCTTCAATGTTTTGGAATTAGCAGCCAAGTGTAAGAGCGGAACAAAAATATTTCTATCAAGTCAGTGCGTATAAAACGATAGTCTAATCTGAGCTTTAATTAAAAATAAAACTATGATTAATCTCTATGAAAAGTTCACCCACAAGAACAATGATCTAATGCAGGGGTGGGCAAACTTTTAAGGGTGAGAGCTGAAATAGTAAGAAATGAAACATGAAGCCTTGATTCAAGTACAAATATCCATCTTAAAAATAAATTTATTGATTTTTTCAATATTACCACAGGATTCCGGAACCGCATGCACCCCGCGGGCTGTAGTTTGCTCACCCCTGATCTAATGCAATATTTTGATTCTCCTCAGCTTTCCATCTCAACAATGAGATATCAAAGTAAACACTAACTCTGGTGTGACATCATAGTAAGCAATGACTCCTGTGGCTATGAGGAAACTCCCTCCGGACCTGGTCACTTTGACCCAACATGACCACCTACCCCGTGCCCCAAGACTCAGAGTTCAGGTACATTGTAACATGTCTGGACTGTAACCTAACTGATGTCTGGACTTTAACCTAACTGATGTCTGGACTGTAACCTCACAGATGTCTGGACTGTAACCTAACTGATGTCTGGACTGTAACCTAACTGATGTCTGGACTGTAACCTAACTGATGTCTGGACTGTAACCTAACAGATGTCTGCACTGTAACCTAACTGATGTCTGGACTGTAACCTAACTGATGTCTGCACTGTAACCTAACTGATGTCTGCACTGTAACCTAACTGATGTCTCGACTGTAACCTAACTGATGTCTGGACTGTAACCTAACTGATGTCTGCACTGTAACCTAACTGATGTCTGGACTGTAACCTAACTGATGTCTGGACTTTAACCTAACTGATGTCTGGACTGTAACCTCACAGATGTCTGGACTGTAACCTAACTGATGTCTGGACTGTAACCTAACTGATGTCTGGACTGTAACCTAACTGATGTCTGGACTGTAACCTAACTGATGTCTGGACTGTAACCTAACTGATGTCTGGACTGTAACCTAACTGATGTCTGGACTGTAACCTAACTGATGTCTGGACTGTAACCTAACTGATGTCTGGACTGTAACCTAACTGATGTCTGCACTGTAACCTCACAGATGTCTGTACTGTAACCTCACTGATGTCTGCACTGTAACCTCACAGATGTCTGTACTGTAACCTCACTGATGTCTGCACTGTAACCTCACAGATGTCTGCACTGTAACCTCACTGATGTCTGCACTGTAACCTCATGGGTTCCTGCACTGTAACCTCACAGATGTCTGCACTGTAACCTCACAGATGTCTGCACTGTAACCTCACAGATGTCTGCACTGTAACCTCACTGATGTCTGCACTGTAACCTCACAGATGCCTGCACTGTAACCTCACAGATGTCTGCACTGTAACCTCACAGATGTCTGCACTGTAACCTCACAGATGTCTGCACTGTAACCTCATGGATGTCTGCACTGTAACCTCACCAATGTCTGCACTGTAACCTCACCAATGTCTGCACTGTAACCTCACTGTCTGCACTGTAACCTCAATAATGTCTGCACTGTAACCTCACTGTCTGCACTGTAACCTCACTAGTACCTGCACTGTAACCTCATGGATGTCTGCACTGTAACCTCACTAATGTCTGTACTGTAACCTCACAAATGTCTGTACTGTAACCTCACTGTCTGCACTGTAACCTCACGGATGTCTGTACTGTAACCTCACTAATGTCTGTACTGTAACCTCACTAATGTCTGTACTGTAACCTCACAAATGTCTGTACTGTAACCTCACCAATGTCTGCACTGTAACCTCACCAATGTCTGCACTGTAACCTCACCAATGTCTGCACTGTAACCTCACCAATGTCTGCACTGTAACCTCACAGATGTCTGTACTGTAACCTCACAGTTGCCTGCACTGTAACCTCACAAATGTCTGTACTGTAACCTAACTGATGTCTGCACTGTAACATTACTGATGTCTGCACTGTAACCTCACAGATGTCTGCACTGTACCCTCACAAATGTCTGTACTGTAACCTCACCATTGCCTGCACTGTAACCTCACTGATGTCTGCACTATAAAATTACTGTTTGCAATGTAACATCACTGATTTTTGCACTCTAACATTACTAATGTCTGCACTCTAACATTACTGATGTCTGCACTCTAACATTACTGATGTCTGCACTCTAACATTACTGATGTCTGCACTCTAACATTACTGATGTCTTCACATTAGAGAGAAGAAAAACAGTTTCAACACTTATCCCTTCCCCACAACTTGTGTAATTTCATAACTTCATGTTTGACATTTTACTCTGTGTGTTCTGCTGATATTTCTAGTATTGCTTGTCAACTCCAAAAATTAAATCCTATTAATCCAGCCTATAAATGACTATGTTACTTCAGATAAAGGTAATGACCATGTTACTTCAGATAAAGGTAATGACCATGTTACTTCAGATAAAGGAAATGTCCATGTTACTTCAGATAAAGGAAATGTCCATGTTACTTCAGATAAAGGAAATGTCCATGTTACTTCACATAAAGGAAATGTCCATGTTACTTCAGATAAAGGAAATGTCCATGTTACTTCAGATAAAGGAAATGTCCATGTTACTTCAGATAAAGGAAATGTCCATGTTACTTCAGATAATGACCAATTCCAAAGGTTACGTGGAGCTCAACCTAAGCCATCGTGACTTAAGGATCGTCCCGCCCGAAACCTTCCAGATGGTCAGTACAGAGGTGCTACGTCTGGCCCACAACCACATTGACCTGTTGCCAATGATGATTGCCTACCTCAGACTTCTCAAGTAAGAACCAATAATCAATAACCTCAGTAACATGTTATGGTTTGATACACTTGTTGTTGTGTTATATCATATGTGAGGCTATGATCAATGTTCCTTATAAGCTGTGCGGCTGGGTAGCAGCAGTTTGGAATTATCGCATAGCAAATTTGGTAAAATATTGCTAAAAATAGGGATGCAGTGCAACTTTGCACACAAGTTGTTTTTTTACTTTGGACCAACAAACCTTAGAGGTAACATTGGATAAGACTAAACAAGTTGTAGTGTTAGCTGGTATTATATCACATATTGGGATAAGACCATACAAGCGCTGTCTATAAACTCATCACAAAGGTTATGAGGTTTAACCTAACCTCTGGCGAGGAACATGGGAACATACAAATTGTTGAAATAGACAAAATGGTGAGGGAAGGACAGAGTAAAGGTGAGGGAAGGATAGAGAAAGGGTGATGTAACACAGAATGGCTTGGAAGGCGCCGATGACCAGTATATGATGCAGCACAGAGGTAAGAATGTAGACATCAGTCTTTGATCATGGTCTCCTATAACAGGGTGCTGGACATGCAGCACAACTTGCTGGTCACAGTACCAGAGACACTGGTCAACTGCAGACATCTGGCAGAGCTACAGCTGACCGCTAACAGATTGACAGAGTTACCTAGAACTATAGGAGGCCTCAAGAACCTCAGAGTGTTGAGACTAGGGGAGAACCAGTTTGAACAGATGCCTCAGGAGGTATGTAGCTGGGTACAGATGTGTGATTATGTGCGGGAGGCTGGTGTAGGATTGTGTGGGAGAGGCTAGTGTAGGATTGTATGGGGAAGGATGGAATTTGATTGTGTGGGGGAGGCTGGTGTATGATTGTGTGGGGGAGGCTGGTGTATGATTGCGTGGGGGAGGCTGTTGTATGATTGTGTAGGGGAGGCTGGTGTATTATTGTTTGTGAAAGGCCGGTGCATGATTGAGTAGGGGAGGCTGGTGCATCATTGAGTGGGGGAGGCTGGTGCATCATTGAGTGGGGGAGGCTGGTGTATTATTGTTTCGGGGAGGCTGGTGTATTATTGTTTCGGGGAGGCTGGTGTATTATTGTTTGTGGTAGGCCGGTGCATGATTGTGTGGGGGAGGCTGGTGCATCATTGAGTGGGGGAGGCTTGTGTATGATTGTGTGGGGGAGGCTGGAGTATGATTGTGGGGCCGTTTTGTCCGGGGCTGTTTGTTGGGTCACCGTATGAGTATATGGAAGGGGACACATGATACTAAAATGGCAAGACTAGTTTTGGCTGGATAGTGAAGTCCCTAGTGCACATGCCTCATAAGCTGAGGGGCCTGGGATCTAGCCCACGTTAAAGCCACAATAAAAATGTTGTTTAATGACTATTGCTAAAAAGTCCTCTTCTGACCTGGAGAGGAGATGGGCGCGCCAAGGTCTACCAAGCCTAATGAACGTTCTAATGGAAACATTAGAACCCCCTACAACCACGAGGTTATGGGACTACAAAAAACAACTAGTTTATCCCCCCCCCCCCCCCCCANTCCCACCCCCCCCAATCAACATTTCAGATTGGTCAGATGACTTCTTTAAGAATTCTTGATCTCCATGGCAACAAACTCTGGCACCTGCCTTTCTCACTACAAGAACTCAGGCATCTCCTCAGGCTGGACCTGAATGATAACATGTTTGACCACATACCTCTGGTGGTGACCAAGATCACATCCCTACAAGCCCTGAACATTGCCAGGTAGGTTCTTAAATACCTCATAACCTTGGTTGGAAATAATTACCCTCCCCCTCTCATTTCTTTAGATCCATACAACTCTACCAACTGATGCTGTGTCATTTTATGAACAAATAAATGATTTATCTGATCAGAATTGTTTCTTGTCTATCAGAAACAGAGTCGCAGCCCTGCCAGTGGATTTTGACAGTTTGAAAAGTCTGAGAGAATTGAACCTTAGCCACAACAAGTTTGTGTCCATCAGCTCAATGCTAGTGGCCCTCAGGCACCTCAAGTACCTCAGTTTGGCCAACAACAACTTTAAGTTCCTACCTCCCCACATGACACACTTACAGGTGGGTGCCATTGTACCTCCCCACATGACACACTTAGAGGTGGGTGCCATTCTACCTCCCCACATGACACACTTACAGGTGGGTGCCATTCTACCTCCCCACATGACACACTTACACGTGGGTGCCATTGTACCTCCCCACATGACACACTTACACATGGGTGCCATTCTATCTCCCCACATGACACACTTACACGTGGGTGCCATTCTACCTCCCCACATGACACACTTAAATGTGGATGCCATTCTACCTCCCCATATGACACACTTACAGGTGGGTGCCATTCCACCTCCCCACATGACACACTTACAGGTGGGTGCCGTTCCACCTCCCCACATGACACACTTACAGGTGGGTGCCATTCTACCTCCACACATGACACAGGTGGGTGCCATTTGGTTACCCCATTGTCTAGCTATCGTAAACCAGATACATCAAAGTAATATTCAGTGCCTGGGCTGCCAGCACTTTCATGTCAGAAATGTCTTTTCTAGAACCTCCGAGTCCTGCATCTCCAAGACAACAGCCTTCGACATGTGCCATCTGGCCTGAAGCAGCTGTGTTACTACAATGTGGCCAAGAACCACCTGACGAGCTTCTCTGTGGAGGGCATGAGAAACTTGGTGTCACTGACGGCTTCTTGTAAGTACAGTACAACAAATGGTGTCACTGACAGCTTCTTGTAAGTACAGTACACCAAATGGTGTCACTGACAGCTTCTTGTAAGTACAGTACACCAAATGGTGTCACTGACGGCTTCTTGTAAGTACAGTACAACAAATGGTGTTACTGGCAGCTTCTTATAAGTACAGTACACCAAATGGTGTCACTGACGGCTTCTTGTAAGTACAGTACAACAAATTATGTCACTGACGGCTTCTTGTAAGTACAGTACACCAAGTTAAATTATGTCACTAATGTACACGATTTCTGTCCAATTCATCTCACCTCTGCCATACACCATCTAATACATCATCAGTCTTGTTGTTTGTATCTGCAGATAACAACTTGGAAACACCCCCGAAGGGACTTTACAAACTAAAATCTCTCAAGTTTCTTTATCTGGACAACAACCTGCTTTCAGAACTGGACGAGGACCTGGGGAAGCTCCGTGAGCTCAGGGTGCTGGACCTGTCTGACAATCACCTGACCAGTCTTCCCCAATCCCTGTACAGACTGGCCAGGCTCCAGAGCTTCAATGTCAAAAACAACCACAGGTTGATCAGCAAGGGGAGAGGTGAGCTCCAGAAACAGGACAACAAAGGTGGGAAGAGAAAGGAAGAAGCCAGCACGGGAGACGTCAAAGACATTTTGGAAAAGGACAGGAGAAGTAACACAAAGAAGATATTCCTGAGCCTAGGAGGAAAGATTAAATTTGGAAAAGAAGGCAATACATTTCAAAAAGAGAAAACAAAGAAAAATTCCAAAGACGGTGAGCAGTCTTTACAGAAGATGAATGGGTACGGACCAGATATGTACACAGAGCCAAGCACACACAAAGATGGTGGCAGGGACAAGACAGCTGCAGAGCATGGCAGGGTGTTTGAAGGCCGGGGTCTTACACTGCCTTACAAATCATCTTTTCAGAAGAGAGTCAAGAAATCCAGATCTGAATTAGGCACATTGAGGGACAAAATGCCCCAGGACAAACCCAGAAGTGTCAGGAGTCTCAAGGACATTCTTTTTGGAAGGTCAAGGCAACATCCGGGAAGGTCAAGGAGATCCAAGAGTCCAGAGCTGGAGAGAGGATGGAACCCAGCAGCTACGATGAGATCTGCTCGATCGCTTCATTTCCCCTTACATTACAACATGGAGGATGTGGAGAAAGGGCAGAGTACTATGGTGTGGGGAGATAAAACAGGGGTTAAGACAAGTGGAAGTTACTCTAAACAGACTGATGGATTTAAAGTGCACAGACAAAAAGATAAAGGTCATACCGCCAGAGTGCAAGAGCATGAACAGAACATAGAGTACAGAAATTTACATGATGATGACGATGATAGCTTTGGTCATCGAGGAGTTTTTGAGGACGAGGAACCTGTTCAGTTTGGCTCCCGAGTCGATAAAAGATTCAAGGTGAGAGGGATAAAAACTAGGAGTCCTTATTCCAGTAAGGTTAGCATAGATCCTAAGGAGGAAACTGCCCGCATGAAGCCTCAGAAGAAAGCCCATAAATCAATGATGTACCAACGGACAGAGTACCCCGATGACAGATGGTCTGGCCAATGGCAGGAGCAAGACACCAGAGAGCAGATGACAGATAAATATTACCACAGAGACGACTATGGTGCAGTCTACACCAAGGCGGTCAAGTCTTTACCAGATTCAGATGAGTACGTGAGATATGACCCTGGAGTACGGGGAGACTCTGTGCACAGCTCAACATATCCAAGGAAGAGAACGCTTCAGCGGCACAGAGGAACAAAGCAGCAGCACCTTGGTCAACAAGTGCGACACAGCAGTGGACAAATCCATTTTTCCAGACACCAACAAGATTCACGCCCCAGGTTTTCTAAAGCTGAGACTGAGCCAAACTATCACCAGCGCTTCCTGGACCATTCCGGAAGTGATACTGACAGCTCTCAGGATTGGCTCTATGAAGACAACGACAGGCAGAGCTTTGATCAGCGTTCTCCACATCATGAATTAAGAGGGAAATGGCCAGAGCAGTACCCCAATCATAACAGTACTGAAATCATTGACTATGTTGATCCACCACAAAGTCCGATCAGGATTGTTGGTGGGTTTATGAAAGGAAAACAGAGTTCAGCAGTTGAGGAGCAAAGGAGACAGAAGCCTCTCAGCTCTCAGTTTGACCACATCTTGTCCACTGTTGACACCTGGCCACTAGATGAACAACAACACGGGACTGGATTGACAGAACAGCCTAGAGGTCATGGCGGCCATATTAATGAAAATTTCATCATGAAAAGAAAATCTGATTTACCAAACAGTAGGAGTTTGGACTCCCTCTTGGACCAAACATTCCCACAAGGCGGGGTCAGTGCTCGTAGGAGAAAGTTGGACATTACAACAACCTTAGATGGACAAGATGCCTCATATGCCCACAGGGACAAACATAGACAAGGGACTGGGGACAATAGGGAGGACCCAGCAGATGGCACTCCACACATCAATGGCACTGACCACAGTTTGCTGGGTGTGTGTACCCAGATAGAGACCATGCTTAACAGAGATTTGCTTCAACCAGCTGTACTGGGCTTCAGCTTCAATGGAAGTCACAGGCAAGTAGTTTAATGTGCCCTCCAGGCTGTATCCTTGACGTCATCATTATTATTTGCATCTTGGGACCTATTCCTGTGTTTTCGTTATCCTAATTCATTGGCCACATATATAAATATATATATATATATAATATATTGTGGAGGTTTTTTAATTGGCCTTAAGGTGGTTTAATTGGCTCTAGGGCGGTTTATTTGATGTGAGTAGTGGGGAGGGGTATGGAGAGTTCTCAGATAGTGATTAGCATTCAAAGCCTGACCGCCGTTCATGTGGCGTACAGGTTGATGGAGAGACGCTGCCAAGGACAAAGGCTAGTTAGAGAGTGGGTTGGAAGCAAGGACAATTAGAGAAAGTCGAGGGACTTAGGACATTTTGATGTAGAGTGACTGAAGTGAATAATGTTAATTTGGAGTCAAACAAGTTCTCAATAAAGTCCAGAAGTTGCCCCTGAGGTCTTTGTGTTTGAGATTTAAGTACAAGAGAGAAGAAGAGTCCTAGGTGTAACTAAATTATTTACCACAAGTGAAGCTAGATTATTGACCACCAGTACAAAGGTTCCCTACAACTTGTAGCAGCAGGTTCTTTACAATATATAAAAGTTAAACCTATACATGTACCTTTCAGCCTGTATATTTTTAGCAATGACTGAGTTTGTGCTCCACAGACACAGCAAGGAGACTGTAGGGAAGAATCTCAGAGGACCTGGCAGGTTAGCACAAGAAGACACTGACCACAATCTCAGTGACAGTGACGAAGATGTTTTAAATCCAGACCTAGTCTATGGTCAGCCTTATACATTCACAGTGACCAGCGGTGGCGGTCAGTTTGCATCTAGTGGACGACCAGAGCTGACAGTGACAATACCAGCCCATTCCCTAGATAGAACTCTCCAAGTGACTGTCCAGGTTAGTAGCCCTTTCATTTAGCCTTGTAGTTGGCCAGGGATCAGAAGGTTCCATTGCTTTAGCGTAAAAAATGTTTCAAAAATATTTACAAGCACAGAAACCAATGCCTATAAGGTTCATTCATCAAATGATTAAATTTTTCCTTTAATGCCCATTCATTTGAGTCACAATAACTAGGAATTATTAATTGTAAAAGCCTGACATTAATTTCTACTTCTGGTGTCCCCCAGCTGTTATACATCTCCCAACAGCTGGTCCGCAGAGTCAAGAAGTTCAACCATTTTGTCACCAATATTATTGAAGTGGGACCCGTAGCCTACTTCCAGGCATCAGATTCCGTCCCTTTTAACAGTCCAGCCACCATTACAATCCCAGCACCCCCAGCGATAAAGGGCGGCCACCTGGTGGTTCTCACCGTCAGGAAGGACAACTCATGTATACCCTGCTCCAGTGGGTATCGATCAGAGAAGTTGTCAGTTACTCTCAATGCCTGGCACTTCAGTGCGTAAGTAGTGATATTTGAAATACACTATCCGTTAACCGCCACTTCTCTAGTAACATAAGCCCATTTTTTTCACATATTTTAATACAGTTTACAGATGATGTGGTCATACGGAGATTATTTTCTGTCCCTTCCCATATAAACATTCCAGTTGGCTGAAATTATGTCCTTATACAAATTTGGACTGTGATTAATTAAGCTTTTGAATAGATTGAAAGAGACGCAAAAACTGTTTGAAAACAACAGAAATGTAGGCTTTGACTAAAGACAATAAAGAAGTGTTAACATTTCTGCTCATTCCTTCATCAATGCAAACAAAAGAAGAATAATTTAACTAACAGCAATGTAGCTTCACACTGTAAAGATAAATTTAAAAATCCTTTATATATGAGTTCAACACAATACGCACCGTCCAACAGACTAGCATAAACATATACAGATCCAGAAAAAATTATAAAAATATGTTCAATATAATACACACTGTGCAACAGATGAGCATAAACATTTACATGCTAAATTGAGATAATCTAAAAATTCATCAATTTAACTCTTAATGTGCCAAAGAGCAATAATCCGTGGTTTACCAAAGCGCGAGAATGCGCAACTCGATAGAACTCTCTTTAGAAACTAAATTACAGAAAATAAAAACTCTTCAGTGTGTGAAAAACGATGTTCTCGACTTCCGGCAATGGGGCCTGTTTCCCTCGCTAGTGTTATCGCTCGATTCGCGAAGTTTTTTGAAAGTTTTTACTTTTTTTTTTCGAAGATGCGATTTTGCTATACTTTATTACTAAAGTAATAGTACTAAACTACAGGTAAAAATAGTTTTAAACGCAAAACTGTCTTTTGGATACATAAAATAACCATTCTTATCTTAAAAGATGACGTCAGTATGAAAATAATAAATAATAAATGGATTTTACGCAATTTTTTAAATTTCATAACCGGTTGATCGCAATTTGGGAAATTCTTACGGCACTGTGGCGGAAGTTTTCCGAAAAACCTTATGGCACATTAAGAGTTAATTACAGTATAATCGATTGATCTGAAATTTTGATAGAATGCATTGTTTGACAAAAGTCTATGTGCAATATTTCAGCTCCATAGGATCACGGTGAAGTTAATATAATGGATTTAAAAAATGATGTCCCCTTACCCCAGTCTTAGACCGATTCTCTCTTATTTTACCAGCTTATTGCTGTAATACATAATGGAAGTATATTTTTTTTAAAGTTTGATTTCATTAGCATCTGACCTGTACAAGGTAAACAAATGCCCCATAACAAGGCAAAAAATGTGAACACCTGATGACAACCTGTCTATTGCAAACACCTAATGACAACTTGCCTATTGCAAACACCTAATGACAACCTTTTTAGTGCAAACATCTAATGACAACCTGTCTACTGCAAACATCTAATGACAACCTGTCTATCTTCCCCTCCCAGGAAGGTGGCTATGATCACCAAGGCCAAGTGCAAATACAAGGCATGCAAATCTATGGAGCAGCTACTACAGTGTGTTGGGGCACCCCATGGCTAAAAGTGTATTGAAGGAGAGCAGCCCACGGCTAACGTGTATTGAAGGGGAGCAGCCCACGGCTAACATGTATTGAAGGGGAGCACCCCCCTAGCAAACATTAAGTTGGAGAGGGACGTCCCCTGGCTAGTAGTGAGTGGGTGGGGGTGTACCCCAGTACCAAACAGAGATTGAGGCTGAGAGACGGACACAGTTGAGCGAACCCACAAAGCTGTCCTAAATTAAAATGGAACTCACCATTGTAGAAGAGAAAGGGAATGTCAAGGGGAGGCAACGGCTTGTTCTTGGGGATGACATCACACAGGACTGTACATTTGAGGACATATTCGAAACCATCCTTGCCGCAGGTGCTCTCTTGTAATGTCAGATTCTGGAAGGCAACAAACAAGTACAAAAAAACTGAGCCAGTGAAATAGATCTGAGAGAAGTTCAAAAGTTGTGTTTACTTCAGGTCACCATAATTCTTCTAAATGTGCCAATGATCTCAAGTTTTAATATTTCATTCACTTATGTAATTGTTTTTCTGTGCTTTTGAGAAGATAGTAGCCTACTTGTGGTTATTCATGAAATTGTTTACCGTGATTTTGAGAAGATAGTAGCCCATTTGTGGTTGTTAATTTGAGAAGATAGTAGCCCATTTGTGGTTGTTAATTTGAGAAGATAGTAGCCCATTTGTGGTTGTTAATTTGAGAAGATAGTAGCCTATTTGTGGTTGTTAATTTGAGAAGATAGTAGCCTATTTGCGATTAACTTCTACAGACATGACATTATTTCTGACTACTTTGGTAGTTAAGATGAAAAGTTGTTACAGTTTTTCTATAATCTAGATAAAATTCTCATATTTGAAAACTAGTAATACATTGAAAACATTTCTAGTTAAATAATATTGTTCACTATTGTAAGTGATTGTTAACAAAAACAACTTAAAAACTATTTTTCAAATTTTAACATTTTCATTAAAATTTGCTGTTTGACTGCATCCAATTAAATTAAAGGTGACCATTTTGTTCCCTTCTTAAACAAAGACATCTCAAAATTTCACATTTTCAAAACACGTTTAGAATTGTGTTCTTTTGTAACACAAATATGTACATGTCAATTTGGATGAATTTTCTTAAATCCTTTTTTTAATGCTCTGATGCACTCATAATCTTGTGAAGATAATCTTCTTAAATTCATCATGTGAAAGTAATCATTATTTAGTTTGAAGACTTAAAATGTACTCATAAATCTAACCAGGAAAAATATCCAAATAAGTATTTTGAACTGGTAAAACAGTAAGAAATTGTTCCCATCACTAAAACGTACATTTTAAATGTGTACTGTGTGTTAACCGCTATTTACTAATTACAACACTGTATGTATTTAAAAAAATCTTTGTCAAGCTTTGTCACTGTAGTGTTGTATCAATCTAAAACACATGCCTTCACCTGCAGCTCAAACGTATGTCAGCCTGCATGCCATATAAGATAATACAGGGCAACCCTCTTGTCATCCTGCATGCTGATCAGGACAACACTACGTGTCATCCTGCATGTCAATCAGGGCAACACTACGTGTCATCCTGCATGTCAATCAGGGCAACACTACGTGTCAGCCTGCATGTCAATCAGGGCAACACTACGTGTCAGCCTGCATGTCAATCAGGGCAACACTCTTGTCCTCCTGCATGTCAATCAGGGCAACACTACATGTCATCCTGCATGTCAATCAGGGCAACACTACGTGTCAGCCTGCATGTCAATCAGGGCAACACTATGTGTCAGCCTGCATGTCAATCAGGGCAACAATACCTGTCAGCCTGCATGTCAATCAGGGCAACACTCTTGTCCTCCTGCATGTCAATCAGGGCAACACTACGTGTCATCCTGCATGTCAATCAGGGCAACACTACGTGTCAGCCTGCATGTCAATCAGGGCAACACTTTGGTCATCCTGCATGTCAATCAGGGCAACACTCTTGTCCTCCTGCATGTCAGTCAGGGCAACACTCTTGTCCTCCTGCATGTCAATCAGGGCAACACTCTTGTCCTCCTGCATGTCAGTCAGGGCAACACTACATGTCGGCCCGCATGTTAATCAGGGCAACACTCTTGTCCTCCTGCATGTCAATCAGGGCAACACTTTTGTCATCCTGCATGTCAATCAGGGCAACACTACGTGTCATCCTGCATGTCAATCAGGGCAACACTCTTGTCCTAGATGTCAATCAGGGCAACACTCTTGTCCTCCTGCATGTCAATCAGGGCAACACTACATGTCATCCTGCATGTCAATCAGGGCAACACTCTTGTCCTACTGCATGTCAATCAGGGCAACACTCTTGTCCTCCTGCATGTCAATCAGGGCAACACTACGTGTCATCCTGCATATCAGGGCAACACTCTTGTCCTCCTGCATGTCAATCAGGGCAACACTCTTGTCCTCCTGCATGTCAATCAGGGCAACACTATGTGTCATCCTGCATGTCAATCAGGGCAACACTCTTGTCCTCCTGCATGTCAGTCAGGGCAACACTACATGTCGGCCCGCATGTCAATCAGGGCAACACTCTTGTCCTCCTGCATGTCAATCAGGGCAACACTTTTGTCATCCTGCATGTCAATCAGGGCAACACTACATGTCATCCTGCATGTCAATCAGGGCAACACTCTTGTCCTCCTGCATGTCAATCAGGGCAACACTTTTGTCATGTCAATCAGGGCAACACTACGTGTCATCCTGCATGTCAATCAGGGCAACACTACGAGTCATCCTGCATGTCAATCAGGGCAACACTTTTGTCATCCTGCATGTCAATCAGGGCAACACTTTTGTCATCCTGAATGTCCATCAGGGCAACACTTTTGTCATCCTGAATGTCAATCAGGGCAACACTTTTGTCATCCTGAATGTCCATCAGGGCAACACTTTTGTCATCCTGCATGTCAATGAGGGCAACACTTTTGTCATCCTGCATGTCCATCAGGGCAACACTTTTGTCATCCTGCATGTCAATCAGGGCAAAACTGCATGTCAGCCTGCATACGTGTTAGAAGACTCCAGCTAATTGAGTCACATAACAACAGCAGTCACCACAAGATTGAAGTCTATCAATGAGCAATGTCAAGGGCCAACTAATATCTGTCTACTGCATATTTCATTTCAATCACTTCCCAATAAACACAATTTTTCTGAGCATTGACAGTTTCAACTGAATAGATGTTTGTTATTTATGATAAAGACTTAAAACAATTGCCTTAACCAGATGTTTTCATGTAAACAGTGTTTTGAGAGCAACACAAGGTCTATGTTGACAAGTGTAAGCACCCACACAAACATGTTAGAATGATGGACCCCATACCTGTAGCATGCACTGGGCCACTCTATACTAGGTCCATGTTGACAGGTGTAAGCACCCACACAAACATGTTAGAATGATGGTCCCCGTACCTGTAGCATGCACTGGCCATTCTGTAAGGGAAACTCAATGAAGTCCTCTCCGCCAGCAAACACGGGTACCTCATCCACTTTGCTTGGGGCAGATATCTGGACTCTGACTTTACCATTGTAGCCTTGACCCACTTGGTTATCAAACTCATCCTGTTAGAAATAGGTCAACTTATAGTAGGTTAACTTAAATCCTTTGGCTGATTTGATGTTATAAATGAATTTTTTTTAGAAGCAGAAAATCTAAAAACTATGATCAGAAAGACTGAGAAGTAAAGATAAGCACAGAATTGTGGTTAAAATATTCCAACTGAATTTCAATGAAATTTATTATGTTTTATTTTTAAGACATTTTTGAAAAACATTTCCTTACAGACTTTCATTTTAAGAAAGTCTAAACATTTAAAAGGATTTATTTTGTATTTGGTGCCCTATGATTTGTCCCATGAACCAAACAAAAATAAACTATGATTTGTCCCATGAACCAAACAAAAATAAACTATGATTTGTCCCATGAACAAAACAAAAATAAACTATGATTTGTCCCATGAACCAAACAAAAATAAACTATGATTTGAGTAAGAAAGTGGAAATATGGGCAGAAAGAAAGCTTATTGAAAAACTGAAATCTCGTTGAGTTAAAGAATATTGAAAGCTGGGGATAAATGTAATTCTGATTGTAACTCTAAATACAACTGTTCTGTATTCAGCTGGCATCCCAATACATATTCTTATTTTCAATGTTATACAAACATTTAGTTATTTCAATACCATTCAAATAACATTAGCCCTGTTTCCAAGAAGTCAAATTTCTGAAAAATTCTTTAACTTAAATACTCAACTCCAGGAAATTATTAGTTATTTAAATAGTTTAACATCTCTTTGTTAACAATATTTAACCTGAGCTACAGATGAAGTGGCTGACCAGTACTAGTGCATAATCCTAACTTACCCTAAGCTCCAGACGTAGTGATTTGACAAGTGTTCTACTGGCCAGACTTTTTGTATTGGACACAGTGGGTGTAGTCCGTCTGTCTATTGGGATGAGTGACGCAGGCGAGCTTGGCGTTACAGTCACTGTGGTCTATCAGGAGTGGACATACATAGGTACACATTTACTTTAACATCAGAGGTCAAGAAAAGCTCATGGCTACCAAGTGCTTTTTATGGATGCCAATAAATGGACATAAAATTCATAAATACTTAAGTCAAATATTGACACTAGATAAACTCTTAAAGTCGCAAAGCGTCGTAATGCGTCTATTCCCGCTATCCGTAAAGCGTCGTAATGCGTCTCTAGATACCACTCTCGTTAAAAATGAGATCTCGGAAAGTAAAAACTCTTCAATGCTTGAAAAATGATGTATTCGACTTCCGGCAATGGCGGCCGTTGCCCGCGCTAGTGTTAACGCTTGATTCACAATGCTTTTTGGTAGTTTTAACGTTTTTTTTCTTCGAAGATACCTTTTCGCTATACTTTATTACTAAAATAATAGTACTAAACTACAGGTGAATATTGTTTTAAACTCAGTACAGTCTTTTGGATGCGTAAAATAACCATTCTTAGCCTAAAAAATGAAGTCAATATGACAATAATATTATAAATGGATTTTACGAAAAAAAAATTAATTTCATAACCGGTTGATCGTAATACGGGAAATCCTTACGGGACTGAGGCGGAAGTTTATTGCAAACCCTTCTGCGACTTTAAGAGTTAAAGGTAGAGGTATTTTCTACAATGTCTCCAAGCTTTATCTTATCAAACCAATTGTTTGCATGTAACATTTGTCTAAATCTTTTAGGTTTTTTTCTCTTTAAGGTTCAGGAACCCAGATATAAGGGAAAGCTAGGTTTAGGGTGTTATGCCTGTTAGGGTTAAGTTGAGGGGACAAGTTATTTTAAATTCACAAACACATTTACCTACAAATAAGACTTCAAGCAAAGTTAGTTTAATTTAATTTATACATACAACTTCTTACCTAACCGATCTATGGAACTAAACTCAAGTCAGCTGAAATACAAGAGAGAGACACTTGTCACTGCCGACCCAACTAGACATGTAACAACTTACCACCGCACTGTTGAGCTCATAGGTTCCATCAAAGTAGACAAACACAATATTGTAGTCACCAGCGACCTCAGGAACTTGACATTTTCTGAAATTCAAAGCAGTATAATTTCAATCTATTTGCAGCCACGGCGTTAGAGAAAGACAAAGATAAATATAAATCCATCTGAGGTTACTTTTGCTATGATAAAGAAATAACTTGCAACAAATATTTCAAGTGACTCAGCCTGTAGTCCTCCAATGAGAGGCTGTTAGTGACAGTATTCTACAACTTTTCCCCTGCTAACTATGTTTTATAACAATAGCATCACAACAACAACAGTTATTCCAGTTGATTCAGCCTGAGTCTCCAAGTGGGTGGTTGTTAGTGACAGTATCCTACAACTTTGACCCCGCTAACTATGTTTTACAACTATTGCATCACAACCAATGTTCCCTCTATGGTTCGTTGGTTGGTGTGTAAATTAAAAAACTTGAGGGTTAAGTTGCTCAGGACCACTATTTGTGCAATATTTTCCAAAATGTAGAGCAGTATTTTTTAACTGCTGCCCGGTGTCATTCAGATGTTTGTGCTGCCGTGATGTTTAAAGGGTACATAGATCACAACAATACATAGACATACTTGAAACTAAATGTCCCAGTGTCCTCCTTGGTGCCACTCTGCATCTGGATAAGCTCTGTCTGAAATGTACACACAAGTATTGAGCCGGATGAAATGAACACACAATTATTAATATATGGAGCCTGTACACACAAGTATTGAGATATTGAGCCAAATGAAATGTACGCACAAGTATTGATATTGCGATATTGAGCCAGATGAAATGTACGCACAATTATTGAGATATTGAGCCAGATGAAATGTACACACAAGTATTGAGATATTGAGCCAGATGAAATGTACACACAACTATTGAGATATAGAGCCAGATGAAATGTACACACAACTATTGAGATATAGAGCCAGGCTAAATTTACTCCAGGCCTATCCCTTTTACAACACTGTGTACATGTGAACAAAATATGGGCAAGACTTCAATCAGGCTTTTAGATTAACAAAATGTATGTCACAGAAGACAATAATTACAGCTGAACACTTTATTAGTTACATCTAAACAGTGTAATTTACACTTAAACAAAGTTTATTTGTTAAACTAACTCTTATACTTTAGATGTGTTAATTCTCATAACTGAGTTAGCAAACTTTCCTCTTTGAAATAAAGTAGTCTCAAAATAAAATTGTTTTCTTTTAATCTACAGTATACAAAATTGGAAATAATGAAGTGGAGAAGAAAAAAAAGATATTATAAAATGACCTTAGCAGCCAAAATATTTGTGTTGTTTCCATCTTTCTTCCACACTCTCATTGTGATCTGGTCAGCACAGGCAGACCTCAACAAGCTACCATCCTCAGACATGATCGTCACAATAAAATCTACAAGGGTAAAACAAGACAGATGACTAGACATCAAAGTAAGGGCATAGTTTCATTTCAGTGGACTAACAACATAATTCACCTGTGGTTCTTTTTCATTATGAGTGTGTAGCAGTTAGCCCCCGGGTTAAATCTTCTCAATGATTTAAATAACAAGGAATTCTCAAGGGAGGTCATTAGGACAAATGGACACTTGACCAGTCCCTGTATTATAAAATATTTTAATTTTCGTTCCATTAAAATTGTAATGAATAATTTGCCCTAATTGCAAACACCAACAGTGAAGAAGGAAAAACTTACCAGAAAATGTTTGACCAGCCACAATAGGAATCTTTTGATTAAAGGATAAATCAATAGTAGTGGGTTTCAGGGGGTTGGGCTGAACGTTGATCGTCAGTGTTGGACCACTGATCACATTTTTGTCAATGGTGGCTTTTGTTTGTATTTCATAGCTTCCACTAAAGATACAAATAATATACGTTTTTTTAAAATTTCCTATCAGACTTAAGCAGGTCGTAGATAGGTCAGTGTTAGAGCAGGTCTGTGAATTCAATTTGGCCACAGATAATGGCTTGAAGTGGTCATTGTTCAAAGGTGGAACATCACAGATTCTAAAAACACATTGCAATAGAATTCAGAAAACATCATTGAAACGTTTAAAGCTAATGTCTCTAAAATTAAAAAAAACAAATGGAAACTAAAAGAATCTGAAAGGGTAGACAGCTGATACGTAACTGACAATCTTACCAGGGGGCAACCACTGTAAATACACCAAAATCTGCTATGCCTGAGTTATCTGTCTTTACAAATGGAAGTGATGGCTGGAGCTGCAAATATCAAAAGAGATGAACTCAAACAGACAAATATTAAATATGAAACTACAGTCAAAACAGGTCTTACAATTCATTTACTCTTTATCTTTCATTGATATTTTTTCTCTGAAATTATAAAGCTATTTCACACAGGACTTTTGTATACCTGATGATAAAATTATTTCACCTTGAATGTGAATAAATACAGAGGAGAAGTAAAAAATATTTTTGTTTTAAGCAGCTTAGTTAAAGACAAATTCTATAACATATTTAAGCTAATCGGAAAATATGATTTTAATGTGAAATTTCAAACATGACATAATTCTACTGTGAGAAAACCTCATCATCTGCAATCTGTCCAAAAGTATTTAAGACTGGGCTAAGAAAATAGTTTAATGCTTGAAGTTGGTGTAGAGTTTGTTGGTTCCTTACTTTCATTTTCTGATCCTTGGTTAAGTGAACTCGGACATTACTCATCTTACAAACATTCTTGTCAGCATCCAATAGCTGCACACGCAATGGGTGACTCAGGGCCTTGCCACTGTGAGCGAGGATAGGCTGGTGGTGAAGTAGATGGATATCAAAAACTTATTACAAATTCAAGGAAATGTTTTTTTAAAAGGCTCTCAAAAAATTATTGCATCATGTCTTTAAAAAAAATAATTATTGTGTGGATTGTTGAGAGCAAAGTTGTACATTAAAATAAAAAGTCCCATTATAACATATGATGCATAATTAGGTCCCATAATGGAATAAGATATATATAATTAGGTCCTAAAATGGAATATGATACATAAATAGATCTCATAATGAAATGACTTGTTTGAACTAAAAGCAGGTCATCTTGACCACTCATTGCCTCAAATATAAGTATGATATACAACTAGGTCCCATTATGGAATATGATGTATTCCTAGGTTCCATAATGAAATATGATACATAACTAGGTCCAAAAATGGAATGACTTGTTTGAACTAAAAGCAGGTCATCTTGACCACTCATTGCCTCAAATATAAGTTTTGTCCAGCAGCTCGTGGAGCAGGCTGTTTACCCAAAGGCCTCACCTCATCCACCTCCCAGTCCAACACCTCAAGTTGAGCAGGGGGCCCAGCCAGCACTTCAAACCTCACATAACCCTTCAACTCCTTCCATGTCACCTCCACTTCCTTGGACCCTATTGTTGTAAATATGAGGTTGGTGATTTGAAATAGTTGCTGAAAAAATGGAGACGTGAAGATATGAATCAGGGCTTATTGTCTTTAAGTTCTACATCTTATATCCCGAATAAATCAGTTTGACATGTTGGAAATTAAAAATTTATGTATTTAAATTTATTTTTGGGAAAATTGGATTTGATTGAATACTTTTTAATGATTTTAAAAAATGTATCCAAAGGCAGAAAAATGTATGTAATAATATTAAATACAGAGGCTTCCTTTAAGGAAAAACCTTCTCAAAGATTTGCATGCGCCAATGTCAAAGCTATTCACTTACATTTGTGACTGTGATTTTGAGTTGGTCTGTTTTCAGTGATGGACAAACACAGGTCAGATCTTTCTTAGAAGAGGCTGGCACCTGGAATCATTAACAGAGAGGTTACTATAGTATTTCAATGATACAAAGTACCATTAGCTGAACTATTAAAACAAGTCACAAGGGTATTTGTATAACAGCTTAATGTTTAGTTCTCAATGGCAGGTTGCAATGTAGAATCGATTTAAGTGAACTTTTTCTGGGCAATGTTAATTAGAATGACAGCTTGTTCACTCAGGTGAGTGTAATAGTCATGGTAAGATCACATATTTTTCAAGCGAGCGGTAAACTCACCTGCACTTGGTTTCCATACTTGTCCTTGACAGACACCAAGACACTCCCAGCCAGGGCTTCTCCCAACATTGTCACACCTTCACCTTGTAGTTGACATTCAAGCTGACAGGCTGGGCCTGGGGTAGCTCTGAGAAGTAGACAACAGAACAAAATATGACAGTGTGACTCGTCTGTCTCACACAGTCAATATTAACAGTCTGACTTGTCTGTCTCACACAGTCAATATCAACAGTCTGACTTGTCTGTCTTACACAGTCAATATCAAGAGTTATCAAATTATGGCGAGATGAAACTTACTTGACATAAAACTTCAGTACCTAGTTATGGGGAGATGAAACTTACTTGACATAAAACTGCAGTAACAAGTTATGGCCGATGAAACTTACTTGACATTAAACTGAAGCTCTATCCCATCTCCTTCCATCAAGCTGACCTGGCAATACTTGGGTTCAATGACTGACGTTGAGACTTTCAATGACGGAAGTTGTTTCTTCTGAACAACATCCTTGGGTAGTTTAGGGGCCCAATTCACCTTGTAAAAAATTAATAGCATTATGTCATATTTACTGGCAGAGATGTGTAAAAATAATTTAATTTTAATATTTCTATTTTTAAAAAATCTAGTGAAAAAGCATTGAAGAAAAAGAAAATCTTATTTTCATACTATATGACAGCAATAACATTATATGTCATCTATTAGTCTTATTTTGAAAAGTTATAAAAATCTTAAAGTAAATTCATTGGCAAGATCAGAGTGCAGGTTTTATCTTTAAAATGCAATAACCGTATACACTTGAGCATAACTCGAGTCCCCCCCCCCTTCCCACAATTTCAAGGCCGGGTAACTTATTTTATAAAACCATGAGTTTACTGTGGCGATAGTTGGAGAAATGTAAAATTCCACTTCTCAAGTGACAAATCAGATGTTGACTTATACTTCAGATCTACTTATACTATATCTACTATGTATATACTGTATGTACATTTTTTAAATAGGAAAAACAATGGTTATAGATTTTACCTTAGTCTTTGTTGCTAGCTTTTCATCTATGTCTATTATCTCCCCTGCTTCATTTAACACTTCAAATCCTGCAGGGGAAACAATTTCATAATGTATCATAGAAATTAAGAGAGAGAAAAAAAAGTATCATGTTGACAATTAATATCATTTCAATGGAGTCCCCATTCTTATTTCTACTTATTTCTGATTTTACTTATGAAAAACCCAGCTTTCATTTGCACAGATTATGCATGATTCTACTCACTGATTCCGTTGATGACAGACCCAGCCTCCATTTCAATTGAGTCCCCATGTTTGATTTCTCTTGACTTGCCATCAGCATTATAAAACAACTGAAGAACTGAGGGTCTGTTGCTTGGGGTAACTCGAATGGTTCTCTCCACTGACTGCATGTTTTTCACACCCTGGTAAAAATACCAAATAGCAACCTTCATTTTGTATAAAACACTTGGGGGGGGGGGGGGGTGTAAATTACAATTTAAAATAAAATTAAACTACGTTAACCTTAGTTAGTATTTTGTAGCATGAGCTTTTTATTAATTTTTTAGAAGTATTAATGATAGTGATAACAGGGGGGGGGTACACTAAAAATTAAAAAAAAAGTAGCATACAAATAATATCAAATCTTTCCTACAACAATCCAACTGGTTTTATAGACATGAGGTGCATAAAACTGAATCTCTTCAACATGTCTAAAAGCTGATATAAAGTGTTTTCCCTGATACAAATAAAGATATCATGTCATGTTGATACAAGAAAGTTGAGCTTGAAACTTGTCATTTCTTACAGTTGTGTTTTACCTGAATATCAAAGTGAGCCGTGATGACTTTTTCTCCTGTCATGTTCTTGATTAGGATAGGCTTGTCTGCCAGTGTGGCCGTCCCCGTGGATGAGCAGTCGGCCACTAGACTTGGTAGATTACTGGCCCCAGTCAGCTGTGGATGGACATTTTTATGAAATATCAATAAACATTCTCTTTGTCTTATAATGTTAGTTCAATGATTCTACAAGTAAAAGTATATAATTAATATCTACTATATTTTCTAACACTGAGGTTGTAAACATACAAACAAGATTCGAAATGATAGATTAAGATAACCCAAAAAAATGCATGGTCAAGGGTAATTAAACTGTCCCCTCACCTTAGCAACAACTGTCATTTTCCCCCCACATGTGACATTCCCTGCTGCATCCTGGACCTCCAGAAAGAAAGTTGGAGCCGAGCCATTTTCTATTGTTATTTCATGTTCTGGCTTGACCACAAGAGTGGCAGCTGGACCTGGAGGAAATTAGTCAAATTATCTCAGTTTCTGCACAGTGTACTTGTTATTGAATCTTTCTGAGACAGGTTTCTTTATGTAAAAAAAAGCCCTCAGCTATTGGTAATTAGTTGGTTAACCCTATGAACTCTTGGTTCCTTCCCACTCTAATGACCATTTTACCATGGATGCTGGGGGAGGTCACAATAGGTTATTGACTTCAATGGATATAATGGTCTGGGGTAGGGGGGAAATGTCAGGTTCAAAGGATTTTAATGGATTTTGCCAAGTTAAGTATATGTTAAGAATAATTTTCCTTCTTTGAAAAAATTCTTAATAAAGTTTTCAATTACATTATTTTGCCACAACTAAAAAAAAGTTATCATTGATGGAGTCTGCAAAGATGCAAACAAAGCTCAATGACAACCTTACAATGACAGGTCCACATCTGCCAGGATAGACTCAACTCTTGCTGCAGATTCTGGGGCCTTGCTGTCCAAATAGCAGAGGACAGTATGGAATGGAAGGATGGAAGGGTCCAATGCTGAAAACTGTGATAACTGGCTGTGATACGCCAGTCAAGTACATTGGAGTTCAAGTTTGATCCTACAAGAGAATGAATCTGTTGAGTTACTTTAACTTGCTCTTACCAGGCAGCAGACGAATCTTTAATGTATGTGACTGGTCAAATCCTGGTATGGACACCTTCAGGTTGAAGTTCTGTTGATGAGATGTGATGACATTACATGATACAGTCCTTATTGGGACAATTGAAAGGCTAAACAAATGTGAGTTGATGGGAATTTTATTTTCAGTTTGTTAAACAATCTTGGCAGCTGACCTATTACAATGATAGAAATAATTAATGCAATAAACCAAGACACTGTGATCTTACATGTTACATGTACTATTTCCAGGGCACCGCTATGTAAATTGAATACACAGATAAAACCAAACATCAAGACATACACTGACCAAGCTCAAACAAGATGTGATTTAAGAGTTGCCTCACCTTTCCAGAATTTGAGCCAACGCACCCCTTCGCCACGACACCTTTGATATAACAGCTGTTTCCCTTCGCCTGAGTGTTCTCATAACTCAGCTCCAAACCGCTGGCAACAGAAAGTAGAGGGAAGTGCTTTATTTTCACAAGTGTATAATTTTTTGGTCATCTTTTGTTACAGGTCATAAGACGTCAGCAGGGTTATAATCTTTCCTCTTTCATGATACACACAATTTATTGAATAGTCTTAGCAAACAACTGTGAGACAATAAGAGCTGAGTAACGAGCTCTCTTGTGTTACCGGTACTAGTATTTTAAGGTTTAAAATATTTTTACAATTAAATTTCCCACATTTTGACACATTTGTGACACTATTAAGAACACACTATTTTGATTTTTCAAGAAAAAATATGATCTCTCTCAGTTAACTCTAACCTCAAGAAAATACATGTGCTTAAAGAAATGAGAAAAGGAAAGATTAGACCAAAATGGAAGTTTTCTGATTCATGCTTTGACTGTCACATGGAGAGCAATAAATTGCATTTGTGGTCTTTACAACAACCATAGATTTAATCCTTGACTTAAATCCACAAAAATAAGCATATTTTATTTGACCATATCTCCCATTATAAACTTTTGATACTTTCTCCCTTTTCTTATTAGTCATTATTATTTTGTTTTTTGTGTGTGTTATTTCTTCTTTTTTTCTTTACATAATTATCTTTCCATAATATAGAATGACTTATATATTGTAAATATAATTTTAACACTTGTGTAAGTTATTTGTACTGACAAAGGCATTAGACGAAACGTCTACTTTTGTATTAGTGAATTAATAAAGCTTTAATTTATAATTTTGATTACACAATTTGTTTGTGTATCTTGTATTTTAGATTTATTTAAGATGTTCCTTGACCCTGAAAGGCTGTTAGACTACTGGGTATGATATAAGTGCCAAAACTTACTCAGCATCCAGTATAGGTTTCAGTTTTGCTGGAGCTCTTGTTGAGTTGTTGTATCTGTCATGAAACTCAAGCGGTATTTGGAAAGGTACACCAACTTTAAAAGGCCCATCGAGAATTCCCACTGTGAACTTTTCTGGGTCTGCCTCTGAAAGTGTCATAAATGTTTATTTTTAATTCAAAACTCAAAGGAACTGTTAAGGTTTGTACTAGTTTCCTTTATTTTCATTCAAAGAAAGAAGTAAAATAAAGTCAACAATAAAGCTACAAAACTTTAGATTGAAAGTAATTTTGAATGCAGCCATGGCCCTCTAACCTACATATAATAATACCTAAGAAATTTATCTAGTAATAAAAAATAAAAACTTTACCACAGACTGTGAATTTTATCTTGTGTGATGGCAGCTCTCGTCCAGCAAACATTACATTACCAGATTCATTGAGGACACAGTTCAGCTGTAATGTGTAGTTGCCCAAGTTTTTGGCACTATCTGAAATGGTGAAGAAAATAATCAGTTTAAAAATAAAACTGAGTTTATCTATTACAGCAAAGAATTTTTATTATATTCATACAAATGAGACTTAAAATGATGCTAAAGAAGGTTTATACTGAATATAGCATTAACTCTTAAAGTCGCAAAGCGCCGTAATGCGTTTCTTCCCGCTATCCCTAAAGCGTCGTAATGCGTCCCTAGATACAAATCTCGTTAGAAATGAGATCTCGGAAAGTAAAAACTCTTCAATGCTTGAAAAACGATGTTTTCGACTTCCGGCAATGGCGGCCGTTGCCGGAACTAGTGTTATCGCTCGTTTCGCTATGATTTTTTGTAGTTTTAATGGTTTTTTTTTTTCGAAGATACATTTTCGTTATACTTTATTACTAAAATAATAGTACTAAACTACAGGTAAATATTGTTTCAAACTCATTACAGTCTTTTGGATGCGTAAAATAACCATTCTTAGCCTTAAAAATGAAGTCAGTATGACAATAATATTATAAATGGATTTTACGCAAATTTTTTAATTTCATAACCGGTTGATCGCAATACAGGAAATCCTTACCGGACTGAGGCGGAAGTTTATTGAAAAACTTCTGGGGATTTAAGAGTTAAGACAACAGGTTATACTAAAAATTAATGAAGTTAATTAAAGAACAAACAAGCTCACCCATCTTCCTAAACCAGTATGGCCAAGTCTTTCCATGTTGAGATAACAAACAGACAATAAATTCATCCCCGTGTGGCGCTGCACATAGAAACATTGGAACAATTACAACACTTATCATGTTCATGAAATTTAGTGTTTTAATTTAAGAACTATTGCTTTTGGCATAGTAATATTAAGTATTAAATGGTTTTGTTTTAAATCACATAACATTTAAACATTTGATGACACTTAAAATCTTAAAATAAAATGCTTCTTCTTATACAAATCAATGTTTGCCAACGCAAGGTGAAATCTAAGTTTGTAGCCTCAAAAACTTTTATTTATTTTATTTCACAGCTAAAATTACAGCCTGTATTACTACAAGTTTAACTAACCAATGAATCATTTCTAATTAAATCTCCACTTTAAAATTCAACAAACAAGTTAAATTTTTACAAAATTGCTCGGCATTGGAGGACAAAATATCCCTCACCATTTTTTCAAAAATAGAATTCATACCCAAATATAATAAGTTAAAATGTGTTTTATTTATATTGGAAGTAAAGATGTGACATAACACCTATTAGCACTTGTGATTTAATAATACATTCTCCTTCTTGTATCATTCTAATTGTTATTAAAGAGTTTCAAAATGTTAGGGAGAGGATATGTTCTAGCATTTACCCTGTCACTAAAAGTATGAAACTAAACCAACACTTATAATATGGATAAGCGGAGTATGCAATTATCTTCCGTATAGATGGAACATCTGTAATAGATAAGATTCCACACTAACCGTGCCAGATAAGCTTAAGTTCCACCAACAGCTTTTTAGAACCAGCAGCAGAGAAAGGAATCTTGGAGATTTTTTCTCCTCTCTTGTTGCAGATCTCTACTTTGATGTCACCTGCCAAAAATGTGGAAAGGACAACATCAGTTAAATCTAGAGCACAATGTAAAAATGTCAAGTCAAATGCTTAATTTGTAAATAATTAAACTGTAACTAAGGACATTTAATACAGAAATAAAACATTCATTAGTTTTTTTCTGAAGGACCAACAAGCTTGTTATTTAACTTATCACATCACAGATACACACCAATGGGTTTGTTATTTAACTTATCACATCACAGATACACACCAATGGGTTTGTTATTTAACTAATCACATCACAGGTACACACCAATGGTTTTGTTATTTAACTTATCACATCACAGATACACACCAATAGGCTTGATATTTAACTTATCACATCACAGATACACACCAATGGGTTTGTTATTTAACTTATCACATCACAGATACAAACCAATGGGTTTGTTATTTAACTAATCACATCACAGGTACACACCAATGGTTTTGTTATTTAACTAATCACATCACAGATACACACCAATGGTTTTGTTATTGAACTTATCACATCACAGATACACACCAATAGGCTTGATATTTAACTTATCACATCACAGATACACACCAATAGGCTTGATATTTAACTATACACACCAATGGTTTTGCCTGCACTTCTTTTTTCATTAGGAATCACCTCCATACCAATTGGCCAGGAGACCACCAAGTGGTCAGGTAACCTGAGGGGTAGAGGATGGACTATACGTGTTAGATTAGACATCTTTAATTGCATTTTAAATCACAGGGTTAAAATCGGTATCTGATATCAAACTGGCAGTAAAGAGAAGATATTAAGATCTTAACATGATGTATCAAAATGTACTTTTTGGACATCTAATTTACAAGTAAAGTAAAAAAAAAAAGACATATGTAAAATTTACTTGGCCTCCTCTTCATCAATATATTTCTTGATTTGTTGCAGTGAGGCTCCCCTGTCAAGTTTGCTGATTGGTACAAATCTTCTTTCTGTGTACAGTGACTGGGGCTCCTAATTGAAAAAAAACGGAGTCATTTTTTTAAGTTTCCAAATTTTAGAGTTGAGAACTGTAATGATACAAAGATATTTGTATGTTATTTTATTTTTAAATTTAATTTTTTTAAAGCTCATCATTTGATTTAGTGAGTGGGATGGGCAAAAAATTTTTTTTTTAGTAGGGTTAAATATGAAGTTAAGTATTTTATTATGGTACAATTTTTAAACAGTAGAAAATCTTTATGCCTCAGAGCTTCTAAAATGCTTTACCTAACAATCTAAATTTACTATTACTTTCAGTGTACCTTAATGGTACGAAATTGATATTTAAACTATAATAATGGGAAGACTGAAATAATATTGAAGAAATAAGAAGTATAAAGCTTAGAGTAGGGGAAAATAAGTTTATCAGACATTACTCAGATAATTCATCTTAAAATTAGCTTAACTTCTACACCAGCTCTACTAAGATAAGAAGAAGAAACTTTATTTCTACCTGCAACAGCTCAATATCACCAGACATTGCATACACATCACCTTCATATTCCCCATACAAGTAGAAGGCCTGGATTGTGCCATATAAAATTGGAGTTGTTCTCAAGATACGCACCTGTACAGGGAAAATATACACTCAAATAAAATACTGAGATTTTTCAAAACAAGAATCTTATGGATCTACAAATGGCTAACATGTGCAAACTATATCCCAAAAAGTTATAAAATATAACACTTAACATGACTGAATACATCATAAACAAAAAAAAAACCCAAAAAAAATGCATGTTTAGTATAGCATAAGTATTAATTCTTTCTCATAGTCCTATTTGTTCCAACACTTAAATCCGAAATATGGTACAGAAAATCGCTTGGGGCCCAATGATTACAGGAATTGGAAACTACATTTTTTTCTTATTTCATATTTATTTAAATTGTTTTTTAATAGAGATATATATTTTAAAATTATAATCACACATATCAGAATTCCTTTCATATATCAAAAATAAAACAACAAATTTAACTTTTAATGTCCCATAAGGTTTTCGGTAAACTTACGCCTCAGTCCCGTAAGGATTTCACATTTATTTCGATCAATTACCACATGAGCTGGTTCTATAGTCCGTTCATTAATAAGCCATCCCCCCTCTTTTTGGAAGAAAACAGTATTAATAGTGTATAGCCCGCTCATAAGCTGAACCAAAGACTAACCGCATTTTTTGTAGAATGTAGACAAGGGACTTGATGATATACAATAACAAAACTCATATTTAATGTACATGCATAAATCACCTATGACTAGCTCGTAAGCCAACACCCCAATGTTTTCTCCTAGATTTTGTACAAAAAAGTCGGCTTTAGAATGAGTATGTACGGTAGTTATGAATTTTTTTAAATTGCTGAAAATGTATTACTGGTCAAACTGACTTCATCTTTTAGGATAAGCTTACAGAATGGTTATTTTACATATCCAAAAGACCATCTTGAGTTTAGTCTAATTTTTCCTATAGTTTAGTGCTATTATTTTTATAGAAAAGTGTAGCAAAATCAAATCTTAAAATAAAAAAATTTTTAAAAAACTACTGCAAAACGAGGCGGGCTTTACTGCACTTTGGGATTAGAGGCAAGGCGCGCATTACCGCACTTTGGGACTTTAAAAGTTTTTAAAAATCAATACATACAATAATATGACCTCTATCACTAACCATTTGTCCTGTCTCATAAATTTTGCCATCCCATTCCACCATTTTGAATTTGGTCCAGGGAATCTGCTTCTGGCGCGGCAGGTCGGTCCTTGTTACCTGCCCCTGGTTGCCTGAGAATAGGATCTGTTTATCATACTCTTCATTGCATTCCTTCAGCCATGACTGGAACTCTTTCTCTATATTGGTTCTCTTTTCCTGTTGAGTAAAGTTACAAATATCTACAACTGACTGAAGTTGGCATATTAAATTCTCCACATGCCTGACAAACAATATCCTAAAACAATGTTCCAATTGAAACCAACCCCTTAAAAAAGATGCAGTTTAAAATTTGAAACTAAAGAACTTATCTTTGATTCAATTTGCTGAAACTATAAAGCTTGTGATAATAAACCTTTCTTTACGCAAAGATAAAACTTAACAAAGGGAAAAAAAGATGTATAAAAACAATAATTAATATTAAACTTAAATAGTAATGACTCATTTATACTGACATCCCATTCAATATTCCCTCTAAGTTTTGTTGCAAAATCACACAGCATCCAGTAATTGTGTAAAATTTTACAAAATTTACTGCGCAATAATTCTAAACTTTTGCATTGCATTGGTCAGATATCTGCGCAGCGGAGCAGCTTAAAGGAAACATTGATGCTATTTTCTCAGACCTTTTGGTATGCCTTCTTATATACCAGCTCCCCTCCCACAAACCTGATCTCCACATTCATGGTTTTAAAAAAAAAAGCTACAACGAAGCTGTTAATACATTAAACATGCGACAAACGTCTTACGTGGCCGTTGACGATTCTGACAAAGTTCGTGTTCTTGTCTTTGAGCTTCATCTCCAGGTCAAGGAAAGTTAATTTGTTGGTGCTGACTTGAAAACTGTCGTTAGTCCACAGGACACCTGATATTCTGTCAAATCAATTGACAGATTGAGTGTTAGGTGAAAATCACACTACTTTTACTACTACATGATTGGGAACTGAGTTAGAGACATAACTAAACAGGAAATTATCTCAGTAGGGCACATTCAACTTGTACATCAAATTGTTAGAAAATGTAAGTGGAATAATTGCTCTTGTCACATAACAGTCGGTCACTCATGCAAGAAATTTAGTGTTAAGATTTTTTTTAAATGGGAGGGGGCGTAAGGAGAGAATGAGGTATGGAGAGAGAGAATGAGGTGAAGGGCACGCAAAGAGAGAGTAGCATTAACTAAGATTCTTAAAAACTTATTGTTATTTCTTCAAGGTGTGTTTTGATTATTCGGATGGGTTAGATCACACACACCAGTGGCACAACTGTGGCTGAAGCATTTATTGAGTTTTATTTACATTTGCTTATCTATTGCAGGTTGGTTTGATGCACAGAGTCAAAGCACTTACCTATTATAACATTCTGCTGGAATGTTGTTCTTCTGTTTCTTTGGCAGTGAGCACCAGTCAAACCTGTGAGATAGTAAAAACATTGTACGATGACTAGGATTAATTCTTTAGATGTCTATGAAGAGACATCAAGTGAGTTGATTGTTTGAACAAGAAAAGAGTGATTATTAATTACATCTTTAGGTACATTTGGTGTTAGGAGAAACAAAAGTATTCAGTAAAGCTCCCAGGTAAAGTATTATACAGAATAGGACTGCATAAAGCTTTTTTATTAAAAAAAAACAAATTACACAGACTTTTTGTGTAAGGAAACAATAAATTAAAGCTTTATTATCAACTAATACAAATAATGGTAGACGTTTCGGCTCATGCCTTCATCAGTACAAAAACAATTACATGTACTTACATATATATTAAAATTAAAACATATTAAAGTCTATGTGATAAAATGAAAAGAAATGAAAGACAAAAATAAACACGGACATAGAATATAAGAAAAAGGAGGAAGTTGAAGTATCTAAAGTAACAGTGAAAACCACAACGGGAAAATGATTTTGCAGTCATGTAAAATTGTGGATTTGGTTAATTCCATATGGAGCCAACGTACCAAATCGTTTTATGAGTCTATTTTCCATGTGGACTCTATCATGGGTATTGGTTGCATATAAAATACCAGTAACTACAATATCCAAAATGCCATCGTGGTCAACACTGTTAAAATGTTTAGACACAGGACACTGAGCCTGTTTATTTATATTGTACAGGTGTTCTCTAAACCGATCTCCAAGACGACGACCTGTCTCACCCACATAATTTTTTTTACATCTCTTGCAAATAATTGCATAAATCACGTTGCGACTGGTGCAAGTGAATCCATCTTTTATTAAGAATTGTTCAAGAGGGAAAGAAATTTTGTTAATTTCAACCACATATGGACAAGTATTGCAACGGTTACGGTTGCAACCTTTTGTTCCAATATGTGCTTTCATTGTGGGAAGGTGACTTCTTACAAGTATGTCTCTGAGGCTTTTATCTCTCCGGAAAGCAAAAAGAGGAGGTTTTTTGAAGACCTGCTGAGTTAGAGGGTCAGCCATAAGGATTGATCGGTTTTTGAGAATCACCTGGCGGGCCTTAAAATTATGGGGATGGAAAGTTAAAACAAATTTGCATCTATCACATTGATCGTGAACAGATGATGTAAATGTGTCCTGTCTGGTCATGCCTTTAATTCTATTGACAGCTGATGTTAAGATTGTTTCCGGGTATGACCTCCTTCTAAAAAAGTCCAGCATCTCATCACTTCTTTCCAAGAAGTCTGCCTCATCACTGCAGAGTCTTTTAAGTCTTAGTAGTTGTGAAAATGGGATAGAGTTCCTACACGATTGAGGATGGGACGATGTATATAGAAGGAAACTATGGCTGTCTGTAGGCTTGTAAAAGATGGATGTTGATATTTTGTTTTCTTTTAATTTTATTTGTATGTCCAAAAAGTTAACAGTACTCCTATGAATAGTTGATGTGAATTTTATTGAAGGATGGAAGCCACCAATGAAGTCAATAAAATTTTGCAATTGCTGCATGCCCATTTTGGTTATTCCAATACAATCGTCGATGTATCTCTTGTAGTACTCTGGACAAATACCTTTGTAATTTTTATTCCATAGGTGTTCCAAATGGCCCATAAATATGCATGCATAACTTGGTCCCATTTTTTATCTCCGTAGTTCTCAAATTTTTATGAGGAAATAATAACACTCAAAATCTTCAGAATGAATTTTACCACATTGACTAAATTTAAAAATGACACTTAACTTCCTGATAATAATTCTAATACAGGATCATTTGTCTACCATATTGATACTCAAGAGACTTTCAGTCAATGAATCAATTTTGATAGTTGCCATTGCTTAGGAATACACACAGCATTGTGACTTACAGAAATAAACCACACATGATTGTTAAAAAAACATTAACTCTTAAAGTCGCAAAGCGTTGTAATGCGTCTCTTCCCGCTACCCATAAAGCGTCGTAATGTGTCCCCAAATACCACTCTCGTTAGAAATGAGATCTCGGAAAGTAAAACCTCTACAATGCTTGAAAAATGATGTATTTGACTTCCGGCAATGGCGGCCGTTGCCCGCGCTAGTGTTATCGCTCAATTTGCAATGTTTTTTTTGTAGTTTTAACGTTTTTTTTTTTTTATAAAATACGTTTTTGCTATACTTTATTACTTAAATAATAGTACTAAACTACAGGTAAATATTGTTTTAAACTCAGTACGGTCTTTTGGATGCGTAAAATAACCATTCTTAGCCTAAAAAATGAAGTCAGTATGACAATAATATTATAAATGGATTTTACGCAAATTTTTAAATTTCATAACCGGTTGATCGTAATACGGGAAATCCTTACGGGACTGAGGTCGGAAGTTTATTGAAAACCCTTATGTGACTTTAAGAGTTAAACAATTGCCTTGTCTATTTAAGTATTTATAATCAAAAACTTTTTCATTAATGGGACAATTGATTTTTATTGTGCAGAAAAAGGAAAAAAATTCACTAGAATGAGGAGAATAAGAAAAGTTGTATTACTCTTCAATAAGTGTGTAGGGGATCAGTCTACCATTCCAGTACGCTTCAAACATGGGTCGTCTGCCCCTAGCTGGTCTTTCGTTGATGGCATAGCCATGATCATCTTCAGGCTCTGCATCCACTTTAAGGAAAGAGACACAAAGAGATAAAACTAACCAAATAGTACTAGTCCAACAACAGTGCTACAGGAGATAAAACTAACCAAATAGTACTAGTCCAACAACAGTGCCACAAGGGATAAAACTAACCAAATAGTACTAGTCCAACAACAGTGCTACAAGGGATAAAACTAACCAAATAGTACTAGTCCAACAACAGTGCTACAAGGGATAAAACTAACCAAATAGTACTAGTCAAACAACAGTGCTTCAAGAGATAAAACTAGACCAATTGTATTAGTCCAACAACAGTGCTACAAGAGATAAAACTAACCAAATAGTACTAGTCCAACAACAGTGCTTCAAGAGATAAAACTAGACCAATTGTATTAGTCCAACAACAGTGCTACAAAGTACAAAAGTTTCTTGAAGTGTTCCTATTTATTATTTCTCTAATGAGATTATGTTGCGGCCATACACAAGACAGAAGCATGGGAAATAATATTCTGGACACCAAATGTCATTACCAGGTACTCATCTCCAAAAAATTCATCTAACATTAAATCTGCTAGCAAAAATGTTGGTGACTTAACAACAAAATGAAGCAGTATTTTCATAATTTAGTATTATTGGTTAAAACAAGCTAAGTGACAACACTCAAACGTTTAGAGTAGCAGCCACAACTGAAGCTAAGTTCTACATACATTGTTATCACAGTGGTCTCTTTTTAAAAAAAAAACAAAAAACAGGACCTTATAAAATTATTTTGTCACTATTAACAAATGATAATAATAATAAATAAATCAAGAAATCAACTTTTTATGACCACTTATCCTGAAAGACAAAGAATTATTGAGAAGTTTTCACAGAGGCAGGCACTCACATCTTAAACAGTATATTGTAGCCACATCAATAACAATAGACAGTTAACCTTGTTAGCCAGGCAATCACACCTTGAACAGTGTATTGTAGCCACATCCATTACAGACACTTACATCTTGAACAGTATATTGTAGCCACATCACTAACAGACACTCAAAACCTTGAACAGTATATTGTAACCACATCACTAACAGACACTCACA
>MUZC01004462.1:117808-128805 GCA_002072015.1 Radix auricularia
CCACATCACTAACAGACACTCACATCTTAAACAGTATATTGTAGCCACATCCATAACAGACACTTACATCTTGAACAGTATATGTCCGCCGGATAGGTCTCCTTGTCGTATCTAAAAGGATGGTACCTGATGACCCCTTCCACAGCAGTGGATCCGTCCACATAAGCCTTGAAATCAAAGGTGCTTGCAGAGGTTCTCACATATTGAGACTGCATGTCATCATTTATTGATCTCAGATCAATGTTCTTGGGGTTGGGGTTGCCTCTGATGTGAACGTTCACCTGGAGATTTTCAACACAATGAATAAATACTCAGAAACTTGATGTGAACACAATGAATAAATACTCAGAAACTTGATGTGAACACAATGAATAAATACTCAGAAACTTGATGTTAACACAATGAATAAATACTCAGAAACTTGATGTGAACACAATGAATAAATACTCAGAAACTTGATGTGAACACAATGAATAAATACTCAGAAACTTGATGTGAACACAATGAATAAATACGCAGAAACTTGATGTGAACACAAAGAATAAATACTCAGAAACTTGATGTGAACACAATGAATAAATACTCAGAATCTTGATGCGAACATTATTACAATGAATTGGTTTCCCGTGAAAAAACACACAGTTATTCTGAACATTAGAATTCTCTCCCATGCTTGTTATAAATCAAATAATTACTTTTTAGTTAAGTGTCATTAAGGTACTATTGTCTGGTTTTATATGATAAATGAAAAACGCCACAATAAAGGTAAACCAAAATATTTTCATCATTTTAAACAGTTATTTCAAAATTTAATTTTGTAATTAGGTATGAGCTGTCTTAACTGTGCACTGCTATTTTACTTGGATGTCTATGTTGTTTAAATAACGTATCATTTAACTGTGCACTGCTATTTTACCTGGATGTCTATGTTGTTTAAATAACGTATCATTTAACTGTGCACTGCTATTTTACCTGGATGTCTATGTTGTTAAATAACGTATCATTTAACTGTGCACTGCTATTTTACCTGGATGTCGATGTTGTTAAATCACATATCAGTTAACTATGCACTATTATTTTACCTGGATGTCTATGTTGTTAAATAACGTATCAGTTAAATGTGCACTGCTATTTTACCTGGATGTCTATGTTGTTAAATCACGTATCAGTTAACTATGCACTATTATTTTACCTGGATGTCTATGTTGTTAAATAACGAATCTGATTGCGCCACTCCATTTTCTGGTAACTTGTTGCCTTCTGGCCCATGAAGATAGAAGTGGTATATATGCCTAGCAGATACACACAAAAGTTTACATGTATTTTATAAGCCTGGTAAAAAAACACAAATAGGAAATTGCATAGAAATGCAAGTATTGATGTTTTTATGAACCAACATTCACCAAAAACGCCGGTTATTTTTAAAATAAAAAATTGAATGTGTAAATAATAACTAACAGGTCAATGAGTTGCTATCTTACGCTAGTTGCCTTGTCCACATGCTGAAATTTTGTTTCAAGTATGCAATGTGCTGCTGGCTGACCCCTTGAATGACCACTGCTGTAAAACTCTCCCTTCCCAGCTCTTCACCAATCAGTTTGATTATATGCTCATCCTCAGCGGGGATATGTGACGCATCACCTGGCTTCAAAACAACAAGTGAGAAATATTGGTCAGAAACTTACAACTACAAGACAGCTTCATTGAGTTAGTTGTATTACAAGATTTTTAGCTCCATTTTCGTCATAGAATTAAGTGTGGTCTCTTATCTTTAAGGTTCTACTTTTCTGAAACATCAGTTTAATGAAAAATACATTCCACATGCTTTAAATCAGTCTCACATTTAATGTAAAATTTTGATAGGGATTCAATTATGCTGAATATATACAATATTGTCACAACTTTTTTTTTTGAAGAAAATAAACCTTTATATTATCCAACTTGATACCATAAAAATAAGAAATTTTTTTTCTTTCTCAGCCCTCTTTGATATTTGAGAAAAAATAACTTCTTTTTTATGCCTTGTTTCACTTTGTATTTCAGAATAGACAGTTTCTCTTTGTCATTTAATAAACATGTCACAATACCTTTCTGTTTCTAATGAATCCTGTATAAATGCTTTGGTTGTTTTTTTCTCTTTTCTCAAACTCTTCCTTTGAAATGGACAGTTCATGAACATCAGCTGAGTCTTTGGGCTTGCTGATCATCTGCAGAATTGAACATTGACATAAATACATCTCTTTAATATTTATATAAATATGTGTACTTGGTGTCATCAAAATATGTGCAGATTCTATATGTAAATAGATGGTACATTTTCCATAAAATATTTTAAATGATTAAATAACAAAATTATGTGCCTATACTTTGCTGTTATTTTAAGACAAAAAGAGCATCATTATGCCAATGAAGGGTTTTCAAAGAGGTCAAAGAGCATCAATTTTTCAAAGGGTGGTTTTCTGGGAAGTTTTCATTTTCATAACTGTCTTTGAAAATAATTTTTTTTTCCTTTCCATGGGCGTGATCTAAAAACTTGATTATATTACAGAATATAACCTGTCAAAGACAAGGGACCTCACATTTTAATCTAAGCACCACTATTTATTTATTTATAGATCTCAACATATTAATGATAATTATTTTAGAAAACAAACTTTACAAGAAATAATTCATAAGTTGTGCATGAAGTATAATTATAATAATTTATTCCACACACTAACATCTTCTATCAAAACTACTTTTCCGTGGGAACGTTCAATTCTCCAAAACAACAACACAACTGTTCCAATTTTGTATTATTCTTTAAAAATTAGAATTTACTGAGGTTGTTAACAGCTGACTGGTTAACTGATCCTAAGATCAGGTCTGATTAAACATAAATTAAATTTATCAGTTTTAGCTTATTACATGGAGTTCATTTTTTTGGAGTGTCAAATCAGTCAAACCATTAAATTTCTGTTTAAATATTCTGAAGAGTTGATGATTGAAAAATAATATGGCATAAAAAAGGATTCTCTATCATCACTGTTTATTTTTACGCAGAGGCTGGGTGGGGGTTTCTAAATTTGTTGTGGGTTTTAAAAGCTCAGAAAAAAATCACATGACTGCCCATAGACAGTAAAACGGTTTTAACTAGCCTTTTTAAAAACTGTTAAACAATTCTCAAAAATGAGTGTTGTAACAATTTTAGAATTTACAAAGATTAATTCAGCTTAAGTACTTAATATTGAAATAAAATATGTAAAGAAAATCTTAATGTTTTGTGACTTAAAGTGAATTGCTTGCAAAATAAAACCATCAAAACCTGATAAAAATATAAAATTGTGAATGAGTGCTCACCCTTGTTGCCGTTCCAATGAAGAAGACAGCCTGTTTGCCACCGACACCAAAATAGGATATGTCACTATTCATGAATCTAGGAGCCCATGTATCAGCCAGACTGATGGAATCATCAATGTTTTTCACAGGGATGTCTGTTTCAAGCCTACGTAAATATTGGAACAACAAATGAAAAGGATATGAATTGTGATCACCCACAATCTAAAATTGAATATAAATTACTTTACCATCCCTCAAAATTAAAATATTTTTAAAAATATCATTATAATTGTTGTATTTTTTAAAGTTCTAAATTAATTAAGGGGATCCCATGCGCTGAACGAGTCAAGTACATGCAGTTAGTTTTGAAAACCAACACTAACGGTAACTCAACAATTCCTTGCTTTCAGTGCAAAAATTTATATAAAAACTAGATCTCACTCATAGATAAGTAGACTGCGTTTTAAAATGAAATTTATTAACGAAATTTCTCAACTTATGCACTAGCATATACGGTAGGTTTATTAAGTATATGAAAGATGAAGATAAATAATACAAAACTTGAAGATAAGGATTTAATTTACTTTTTAAATTAAAGTTACAAAAAAATAAAAATGAAAAAAAAATGAAGTAGAAAAATTTCCTTACCCTTTCACAAACTTTTTTCTGAAAAAAGATAAATATTTATTGAAAATTTTAAGGCAAGAACTCATATTTTCACAATTTTGTATTCTTTTCTTGATTACAAATACAATCATTATAAAAGAATTTTTAAGAGGTTAAAAAAAAGGGATTTTTATTTGAAATGCTTTAATAGAACCAGGGGCGTCGTTAGGGTTGGTGTCACCCTGGGCGGTAGCTCATGGTGTCACCCCTTCATGACTTAAGGGGACGTCCATAAATGATGTAATGTCAGGTTACCGATTTTTACACCACCCTCCCCCCCCCGTCATACTTTGTCACAAAAACTCTGACCCCCACCCTTTTTCTCTGCTACTTCACAAACCTTTGACACCCCCCCTCCCCACAATCTGTATTTTCTAAATAAAAATTAGCATGTTGCAAATTATTTTTTGTCATTTAAATATGTATTTAGTGTAACTCTGCACTCTAAAATTGTAACAGCCATTGAAAATGTCATTAAATAAACTGTTAACAATCAAATATTTAAGTGGAACTTTATTTAAAGTTGTGCGTTTTTTTGTGTGACGTCACATTTTTAAACACACCCTCCCTCTAGTCACACATCACAGATACGTGACCCCCTCTCCCTATGGTCGATTAAAGGGGGGGGGCCTAAGCAGGCTAAAGCCAGGGGCCCCCAATGATTTAAAAGTCATTATAGTGTATAATAAAGATGGGCAAATGTTTGTATGAATCCTTGAAAATCCCTTGGCCAGAAATATGGCTATGCTGCAAATATCAGTAGGAAGTCAAGGCTATTCTCTGTGAGAAATGCAGTTAAGCATATTACATTGTATTTCTTAATTTCTTTTATTTGAAAGAAATGTGTCTTCTTTTTATTCTGACATAAAATCGAACACAGTAAAATTTTAGACTTTGGTGTCGCCCCCCCCCCCCCCCACGACGCCACTGAATAGAACTAATACTTTAGCAAACAAAAAAATGTTAATTAAAGATTATAAAAATAAAAGTATCAAAATACGTAAAGGCGTGATCTTTGTTAAGTCATTATGTTTGGTTGTCAGAAGAGAACACAAATATTTTTATAATGGCAATTTGTGGTACCATTTATGGACGCTTTAGAAATGTATTCATACCCTTTAGCTGCTTGTTTTTCCCTTCTTGTAAACTTGGATAATCTATAAATAGCCCAGTTATTGAGCTGTCTTGGGGTCATACCCTTTCCATTATCAATGACAACAATGCAATTTTTACTTATTGCTGCATCATCTACATACTGCAATAAAATTAAGATTTAATTTTTTTTATTTCAAATGAGGTGGTATTGAAAAGGTATTGTAAAGGCATATTTTAGAGTAAAACACTTTTGTTTCTTAAAAATACATGTACACACACACTTATATATAAATGTATTATAGTTAAAATGCTATTTCTTGGTGCAGGGCTTAGTGGCCCACTTGTTGAGTGGTACTCTAATCTCCACGCACCCAGTGGAGAAGGCAGGCCATGACGGGATAGCACCTATTTGACTGGGGGCTGCCCAGTTTGAGGCGGGCGGTAGCTGTCCAGTGAGACATTGGTAGTCTCTCCCACCGTCGGAAGCAGCCCCTGGCGCCTAGCTCTACGTCAATTGAGCTTTGGCTTATAACCGGTAACTGCTGCTTCCCGTGTTTTGTCGACACCTTGCGGCGACGCTGGAGTGTCCTCTCCAGAGGTGATGCAAGCCTGGGCGGGTATTATGGAGAATTAGCTGCTGCCCATACAGCATATCCCCCCTCTCCACGTCAATGGTGTAACCAAGGGAACGACTTGCGTCGATGCAGCTTGGCTGCCATTGGCGTCGCAGGAGCTGCCGGTATGTACATAAGTCTTATGTATAGACCGCCTGTAGGTGCTCCAATTCCTGATTTTCTTTCAGGGTTTACTCCCTTAGCCTTTCCCGCAAGGCAGGTATAGCCGCAAGGCAGCGGAGGATTTGTATTCGGAGTTTCCTTCTCCTAGATGAACTACCAGCCAAGGTTTTAACGAGCATCATCTACCCGTAGGGGTGCCAGAACCGGGGTTTGAACCCGTGACCGATTTTTATTTTTATTTTAGAATTGTTTTTGTACCGCAGCGCACTAACACTTTGACCACCGCGCCCCCNATAAGCCAAAGCTCAATTGACGTAGAGCTAGGCGCCAGGGGCTGCTTCCGACGGTGGGAGAGACTACCAATGTCTCACTGGACAGCTACCGCCCGCCTCAAACTGGGCAGCCCCCAGTCAAATAGGTGCTATCCCGTCATGGCCTGCCTTCTCCACTGGGTGCGTGGAGATTAGAGTACCACTCAACAAGTGGGCCACTAAGCCCTGCACCAAGAAATACAAAAAAGAAAAAGAAGACCCCAGCTCTTCGAATCGCTAGCTGGAACGTGAGGACTATGTGTCCCGGCATCACTGATGATCTGCAGTCCATAAACGACACACGGAAGACAGGAATAATCGATAGAGAACTTAAAAGGCTAAAGATTGACATAGCATGCCTTCAGGAGACCAGGCTCCCAGACAACGGTTCACTCAAAGAGGCCAATTACACCTTCTTCTGGCAAGGCAGACCGAAAGACGAACCTAGACAGCATGGTGTGGGTTTCGCTGTTAAAAACACTCTTCTACCATCCATTGAACCACCGTCATCAGGCACGGAGAGGATCCTCACTCTAAGACTCAGAACAACTGCGGGCCCAGCAAACATTCTTAGTGTGTATGCCCCAACACTCTATTCAACTCCGGAAGAGAAGGACCAGTTCTATGGAGCGTTAGACCAGGCAATAGCCGGCATCCACAAAGACGAGGCAATCTATCTCCTAGGAGATTTCAATGCTAGAGTGGGGAGCGACCACGAAGCCTGGCCCACCTGCCTTGGACTATTTGGAAGAGGAAAGTTAAATGAAAATGGACAAAGGCTTCTGGAATTGTGCTGCTCACGAGGCTTGTGTGTGACCAACACTTTCTTCAAGTGCAAGGATATACATCAAGTATCTTGGAGACACCCTCGATCCCACCAATGGCACCAGCTGGACCTCATTATCACCAGGCGTGCACAACTAGCTAGCGTCCTACTCACTCGCAGCTATCACAGTGCCGACTGTGACACGGATCATTCCCTTGTCGCCAGCAAAGTACGAATAATGAGGAAAAACTCGTACCACACAAAGAAAAAGGGAAGTCCACGCATCAATACCTCCTGCATGAAAGACCCTGCGATAGCGCAGCTGTTCAAAGACAAGGTGAAGGAAAGTCTCTCAAAGATGTCCCCATGCGTCACCATTGACTCCAAATGGACGCAACTGAGAGACACAATCTATACATCCGCAATACAAGCCTTTGGCAAAAAATCTCACAAAAACACGGACTGGTTTGATGAACATTGGGACGAGATGAAACCCGTCACTGAAGCAAAAAGGAAAGCTCTTATGGCTTACAAGGAAAAGCCTACACCTGACAATTTGCATGCTTTAAAAACAGCTAAGTCACTTGCCCAAAAGGTTGCACGTAAATGTGTCAATACCTACTGGCTTAAGCTCTGTTCCAGTATACAATCAGCTGCAGACATGGGCAATGCAAAAGTCATGTACGAAAACATCAAAAAGGCAACGGGCCCCTTGACGTCAAAAGCTGCTCCCCTAAAGTCCAAAAATGGAGAAATTATTCAAGACCAGGCAGCACAGCTAAAACGGTGGGTTGAGCATTATCTGGAATTGTATTCAACAGTTACCACAGTCTCCAGCACCGCTCTAGATGACATCCCAGATATGCCACTCATGGAAGAACTTGATGTCGTGCCCACACAGGAAGAGCTGAGCAAAGCAATTGACAGTCTAGCTTGTGGAAAAGCGCCTGGGAATGATGGAATACCACCAGAGGTTCTAAAGAGTGGCAAGACAGCTTTACTCCAACCATTGCACGAGATTCTGTCCCTCTGCTGGGAACAGGGCTACATCCCCCAAGACCTAAAGGATGCAAATATAGTGACACTATATAAAAACAAAGGTGATAGGAGTGATTGCAATAATTATCGCGGCATTTCACTCCTTAGTATTGTAGGAAAGACCTTTGCCCGCGTTATACTAAAACGTTTACAAAGCCTAGCATCCCGCGTCTATCCAGAATCTCAGTGTGGTTTCCGGTCCGGTCGGTCTACCATAGACATGGTGTTCTCCATACGACAGCTCCAGGAAAAATGCAGAGAGCAGCAGATGCCACTATACATTGCATTTGTGGACCTTACAAAAGCCTTCGACTTAGTCAGTCGCAACGGGCTATTCCAAATACTGGCAAAAATTGGATGTCCCCCTCACCTACTTGCCATCATCAGACAGTTCCATGAAAATATGCTTGGCACAGTACAGTTCGATGGAGCTAAGTCAGAGGCCTTCCCTGTCAGCAGCGGAGTTAAACAAGGTTGTGTACTCGCACCAACACTCTTCGCAATATTCTTCTCTGTACTTCTTCGATACGCATTCAAGGATAGCAGTGAGGGAATCTGGTTACATACCAGAGCTGATGGAGGACTTTTCAACACTGCCCGCCTCCGAGCCAAGACCAAAACGACGGATGTCCTAATTCGAGAGCTACTATTTGCGGATGATGCGGCACTAACAGCACATACAGAATCTGGTTTGCAACAACTCGTGTCAAGCTTCTCCAATGCCTGCAAAGAATTTGGTCTGCAAATCAGCTTGAAAAAGACAAACATCATGGCCCAAGACACTCGACCTCCTCCTACCATAAATATCGATAATGAAAACTTGGAGGTTGTGGACAGCTTCACCTACTTGGGATCCAAGGTCTCCAATACACTGTCCATTGAAGAAGAAATAAACAGCAGAATTGGCAAGGCAGCCGCAACAATGGCTAAACTAAATAAGCGGGTCTGGCAAAACACCAAGCTAACGGAGAAAACCAAACTGTGCGTCTATCGAGCCTGTGTCATCAGTACACTACTATATGGGAGCGAGACATGGACCACTTATACATCACAAGAGCGTAAGCTTAACAGCTTCCATTTGAGATGCTTGCGCCGCATCCTTGGTATTAAATGGCAAGAAAAAGTGCCTAATAGTGAGGTACTAACGCGTGCCAATACCCAAAGCATGTTCTCAATTCTTAGTGAAAGACGCCTGAGGTGGCTAGGACATGTCAAAAGAATGAGCCCCGGCCGCATCCCGAAGGACCTCCTATATGGTGAACTTGCTTCAGGAAAGAGGAAAACAGGTCGCCCACGCTTGCGATTTAAAGATGTCTGTCAAAGGGACATGAAAGCAGCCAAAATACATACAAGTGACTGGGAGTGTAAGGCAGAAGACCGATCTACGTGGCGCACAGTTGTCAAAGAGGGCGTCATAGTAGCCGAGGAGCGAAGAATGGAGGAGGCTGCAGACAGAAGAGCTAGGAGAAAGGCCAAAACATTTGGAAGCACAGAACTCGTGTGTAAAAACTGTGGCAAAGACTGTCACTCAAGGATAGGACTGCACAGTCACGCGAGGAAATGCAACCCAACCCAACGGTGATGCACCATCGTCTCGCGAGACGGAAGGATGCCGGATATGCCGGAGTTAAAATGCTAACTAATTAGTGAAACATCAATTAATTTTGTTCATTCACTACAAAATTTTATGAGCTAAAAATTATCCAACAAAAGCTTTCGTTACATCATAGTCTCAAATATAGGCAATGTTGGTGAAATTTTAAAAATTATTAATAGCATGAAATGTGAGTGAATGAATTCGTCATTCAAAAAAAAACCTCATAGATTAAATTCTAAATTTTCTGCATACCAGTCGAAGTTCTATTTTGCGCTGATCATCATTCAGTGCTGTTGCTGCAAGGGCATTGTCAATGAGTTCCGCAAAGGCATAAGCTGCATTAATTTGATTAGATTAATACATAATTAGTTTCATTAGGAATATGACTTAAATTTAAAAAAACAATTCTTACAATTGATAACCACTAGAACAAGAAAGGAAATAAGAAAAATATTAAGTGCCATTAAAAATTTAGTCCATGAACAACATACGCAGTGGATTCTGTCCTTCAGATGCATAATATTCATACATGCCACCCTTGACAATAGTGTCATAGTGAGGGAGATAATCCACCCTCTCATGAGCAGGGGCACATAGCTCTTGATTGATTTCATTGAGAATATATAAAGTGTCCCCCCTTTCAATTAAATCTGAAGAAAAAAATAAATCATATATTTAATTTAAACAATTACATAAACCAAATATTTTTATTTTCAAATTATAATTATAAGGCTATATCTATTTACATTTTAAAAAGATTATTTATGTCTTAATACCAAATGATTATATTAACTAAGAAAAGTAAAGAAAAATATTTCAGTACATATGATGGTGTCAAAGAAATAGGTTCTGTAAGATTTTAAACATGTTTTCCTAGACTAAAATTAATACTAAAAATACTAATGTAAACATAATGCTAAAATATATTTTAAAAAATTCAGCCTGGAAAAATTATTGAATGTAAGAGATAAGTAAGAGAAGATAGAAAAAAATACCAAATGTTTCATCATTCTTGATTTCTTCTCTGTTAGTTGTTGCAATGACAAAATCATCAGAAGTTAACTTAAGAGCCTGTAAAAAGATATTTAAAAAATTGAATAAATAATTATTGTAGCATTGTGATGATGTTTGACACTGTTATGTATTGCAATAAAAAAGACGTTCTAAAATGTTTATTTGCTTAGGGTTGGAATGGGAGTTGATAGGTGGAAATTTAGAGCACCATTCATTTTCATCAAATACATTCATTTTGAATTTGAAAAGTCATAGGAGAAGAGCACTGCATATATTTTACATAAAATTTTAGAAAGTGCCATTTCATTGTCTGATAAAGGCAGCTTTAATTCATAGGAGATTAAAAAATCATAATATGATTCTTTGTTGGCGTTCTAGGAGATATAAATTAATGTTGTGTCTGAAAGTAGCTGTAACTGTTAATAAAAAATTACATTAAATTTTTTTTACCCCCC
>MUZC01004462.1:135842-182296 GCA_002072015.1 Radix auricularia
CTTGTGACGTACTTTTTGAGGGAGGGTCTATGATTTTGTGAAGACGCGTGACGTAGGGGGGGAGGGGGTAAAAAATCGGCCAAAATCGCGTGACGTCATTTATGGACGGCCCCTTATATATTTATAAATATTTTATTTTATAAAAAAACATTACTTATATCGCTTATAAAAATGCCCATAACATTAGTATTTAATAAGAAAAAATATTTAATTTAGGATATATATTTAATAGGGCTGCGAAAATTACCGATTAATTTCTCGATTAATCGGTAAATATCATTGTCGATTAAATTTATTTTAATCGATAAAATAGTGATTAAAATTAAAGAAATGTTTTTTTTGAAAATTCGATTTATTAATAAATATTTAATAATTAATCATAGGTTGTTTTTTTACGAACAAACTACTCCCTTTAAAAAACGGGCTATAAGAGTTTAAAATTTAAAATAACATGTTTTATAAGGAAAATGGTATTTAAAAAAAACATAGTTTGTAATTGGTTGACAAAAAAATCATAACTTTTGAACCACTTGGACTTGTGATAAAAAGATGATATTAATGTTTTTGTTAATCATCAAACAATTTTTAAACCGCTGCATTACTTTTATATTTTAAAATTAAATTTGAAATTTTCATCCAAATGCCTAAATTTTAATGCGTTATTTAACTTTTTTTTTTTTTTATTGCTAACTATGTTATAAAATAACTAAATAAAAAAAATTCAATTGCATGTTTTTATTACTTCCCATGAAATTTTCAGTTCAATTACTTCATACATCTTTATTTTAAGCTTAAACAAAATTATCGATTAATTAATCGATAATTTTTCAAAAGTTAACGACTAAATGTAATATTACGCTGCTAATATTTAAATATAAGTATTTCAATATAATGTCAAGGAATTTAAATTTTGTTATTGTTAATTAGGTTTAAATAATGTTTTTTTATTTATTTTTTTTTTTTTTTGTTGTTGTTGTTATTTTCCTTATGAAACAGCTTATTTTAAATTTTACACTTCAGAGGTATGCATCATAGTTGGTTGAAGAAGTTTGTACGTAAAAAAATATAATAAACTATTTTAATTATTAACAGTTTATTATTTATCTTTAAATAAATAAATTACATTTTCTTTAATTTTCATCACTATTTTATCGATTAAAATTATTTTAATCTATAAAAAAAATCACCGATTAATCGAGAAATTAATCGTTAATTTCCGCAGCCCTTTAAAAATACTAAATACTAAATAGTCTAAGTCTAAGTGAGGAGTTTTCCGTGATAAATTTTCTAAACATGATAGAATAAAAGGGGAATCACTCTGAAAAATTAGGAACTAAACAATTATCAATTATTAGTGAAATAATCATTATTTCGCTTTGTAACCAAACGGTAAAATCGTGTAGATCTAATATTGCTTTCAAAATCACAACAAAATTAATTTGCATTTTGCCTCAGTCAAAATGCTGCTCGTATTTTCAACGAAAATCAAAAGCTTGTAAGGCAAGTTAGTTTTTATGTAAGATTAATCTAAAAATCAAAATTGTATACTTGGCACCAAAAAACAACAACAAATTATTATTATTATTTTCTAAATCCATTCACAATTAATTATTAATGCCTTTCGATTAAAAAAAACATCCTCAGAGATTATTTTGAAATGCGATTATATTCTAATCATTTCCATAACGTTACAAGTTATGCCTGATTATCTGCTCTAACATATCTATTAGATATGCTACTCAATTCAACCATGTTTAAAAAAATGTTTAGTTTTCAAAATATCCCTCAAACTCAAGGCTATTTTTCCCTTGCTCTTCCAGGAATGACTTGATTTCAACTTAAGGGCAACATTCACAATAAGTTAACAACGTCGCATCCTCCACATAATGACGTAACTAGTGTCTTAAATAGTCATATAATAGTAAACAAAAAATATAAAAAATTTAAACTCGGGTGTTTTTTTAACAGTTGTTCTTTCATTGTAAATTATACAAAGCACTTTACCTTTATTTTATTATCGTAGTAACTTTTCAACAATGAGAACATTTTTAACAATGGAATAATTTTACAAAGGCACAAGATTGTCTAAAATTAAATTACAATCTAATTAATAAAATACTTAAATTTTTGAAAAAAAATTGTGTTTAAAATAAAGGGAGCTAACTCATACAAATTATTTTAGTAAAGAAAAATAACTTTAATGATAAAATATTATCTATTAAATTCCAAATTTAAAAATAAAAACCTACTTATAATTAATAATATTTGCTTCTGTTTTTTTTAAAATTATTTATTTAATATGATTTTAGTATTTAATTTATTTTCTAACGAAATTATTTAAAATTGGTTTATTTTAATTTTTTTAAAAATTAATACCAAACTTAAAATTATGTTGTTAAAAAATTATATAAGTTGTTAGATCAACGCAGTTTCATTCAAAATCATAACAAATTAAATTTTTTGGATACTCCTTTTGGGAGTAAAATATAATAACATTTAATAAACAGTTTGACCTAACTCATTACATATTGAAATTCTCCTCAGTGTTTCTAGTTAAAATTGCAGGAAACCTTCGATCTAAAGGAAAAATTTTGATACCCAAAATTTAAATTAACCACATTAAAACTTTATGACTTCACGCTATGTATTTCATAAGGTTTTTTAGTTTTCAGTGCATTCAGCGACAATTTTGGGAAAAACATAGCCAAAAGGTCAAAAAAATCTAGATCCGAAAGAAAAACCTAGACATGCTAAAAATAAACAAAAATGGCGTCACACCCCCCTCCCCTTTTTTATCTCAAAAAATATAATTAATAAAGGAGTCGTATTTCTTATTTTAAGTTGAGCATGTCTCAAATAATTTTATTTTATTGTCATTCAAGTATTATTAAGTGTAAGGTTGCACTCTTATATCGTTAAGCGCATGAAGCCATTTAACATCATTAAATAAATTGTTAGGAATCAAATATTTAAGGGGAGCTTTCATCTAAAGTTGAGCGTTTTTTAAGTGACGTCAGAGTTTTTAAACACCCCCTCCCCCTTGTCACACATTTCTATTTGTAAAATATACTTACATCTGCAATTTTTTCATGACTTATGTCATCTTCCTTATAAATCTTATTTGAAATCTCATAATCATTCTTATTTAAATATTACAGACGCTCATTTTATACAGAAGATTATTAAGTCATACATGTATCCCATGTTTATGACTCGTCTTACATTTTTATTTAAGGTGTATATATTGGTTTTCCTCGTTTAATCAGGCGACCCATTCTTCTTCCGAAGTCCGGACGGAAAGAACGAGAATTTTTATCTATTTGTCGATGCATACTATATTAGACTATACTCAATACCGCGTATACTAAAAATAATATTCTCTTAACGCAGACAGAAGAAAATGTTAGTGCTTTTTAAGTCTAATAAAATTGAATATTTTTGCTAATTCAAGTTGTTTTATCTTGTACCAGAAATTTTCAGAAAGATGCCGCCACCTTTCGAATTCAGTAGCATCGAGCTATAGCTATTATAATAATGGAAAAGCATAGAGCTGCTAAAAATCGAATTTTTTAGGATTTTAATTGCACATATTGAACAATTTTGGTACTTTCACATCCCATATTTTTTAAACTGTTTTTTTAAATAAAGAAGAAAATAAATTAAAACGTATAAATTCCAGTAATTTGATTTAATATGACTAAAAACGTGGGGTGGGGGCTTTAAAATTACATTCTAATTTAGAAATACGACACAAAGATAGGTGTTCGGTATAAAAAAATTAAGATTTATAATAGAAGTCTATAAGAGAGAGAATGAGTGAACTTCATATGTAAAACCTCATTAGCATCCGCCCCACGTTTTTAGTCATATTAAATCTAAGTACTTGGACCAGTGGCGTCGCTAGGGGGCCGCCCCGGGTGACACCATCAGGGGGTGACACCAGACCCTAAAATTCTATATATTCCCGTTATTTGGCACTGGAAAACTCGGAGGAGTTCTATGGGTTAAATCATGTGGGGGTGACACCTTGAGCTACCGCCCCGGGTGACACCATGAGCTACCGCCCCGGGTGACACCAACCCTAATGACGCCTCTGGTACTTGGTTGGCTTAATGTTAATGGCCCTTTTTTTTTTTTCGTTCTGGTTTCTGCTGGAACTGCTCTAGACAAAGACATTTGATAGTTCCATTCTGAAAACATTTGAAACATTTCAAGTTAAAAATAAAAAGTGGTTACCCAACAAGACTCTAATTAACTTGTCTAAAGTGTTTGACGGCTACAACTTGAGCAAAGTCAAACTAGAACTAGAAGATCCTTTGTGCACTTAGATGAACTTTGTTTGAAGTTGTGAGATTTGGTTTGAATGGAACCGTGGCTGGAAAAGTTTGAGAGCCATTGGTTCGAGCGTGAGCAGAGAGTATAGCGAGTGGTCGTACAAGATTTCTTATGAGCCTTGAGTGTTGTGTGGATATGAGGGTAGTGTGTGAATCTAGAATCTTAATATCTTTTGCCTCATTGTCTTAAGGGGCCGTCCATAAAGTACGACACGCTCCAGGAGGGGGGAGGGGGTGTAAGAAAGTGTGACAGTTTGTGACAGGGGGGAGGGGGTTCCGGTCATGTGTGACGTCATGGTGTTTTATGTTAAATTTTAATTATTTCATTTATAAAAATATATTTTTGTACGAAAGTGGGATGTACTTTGGGGGGGGGGGGGGCCCGAGATTTGTGACAGTTTGCGATTGGGGAAGTTAAAAATGGTCAAAAATATCGTGACGTACTTCATGGACGGCCCCTAAGTTGTTTTGATTTGTTTATGTCCTCTCGTCGCTGTATGTTGAATTGTTTATGTTTAGCCACTCTCGTATGTTTCTTCATTGTTTTATGTGGTTTTGATTTGTGTGATGTTTTTTTCGTCTATTATTTAATTATGCTGAGTTGTTTTTATGTTTAGTCACTCTCGTATGTTTCATCATTGTCTTATTATGTGTGTCTCATTGTCCAATGCTATTTTATTACTTTAGGTTTGGGAGAGAAAACGTTATACAAAAGCCATTGATATCTGGAGCCTCGGGGTCACAGTCTACAATATTATCTCAAATAAGGTACATGTATTAATATGGATGGTCGAGCGGCAGTGGCCAACCTTACAGGATTTTTTTTTTTGTTTTTGTTTTGTTGCTATGATTCAATTTTAACAGTAGCCAACCCTACAAGATTAGTTTTGTTGGTGGTGATGGTGGTTGTTTATATATGTATGTGGCCGTGTGCCAGCGCCACAACCGCGCTGTGCCAGCGCCACAATCGCGCCCCAACTGCTTCCCCCTTACGCATCGCTTTCGGCGTAGATGACATTTATAAGCACCAAAGAGCACCACAAGGAGTTACTATGGATTGTCGTCATCAAACGGACGGGCTTCCTGTTGTTGGTGTTTCCATGTACGGTTGATCTCCATGATTGTTTTATAAAAATAAATAAGTATAGAACTATAGCCCTCACGACCTGCATTTCTTTTACCTGTTCGTGTTAATTTTGAGAATTTAACAAATCAACATAGCCCACCACTCGGCTACACATTTTTGGAGTTGTCGGCAGGATTCTAGTGAGGACAGTTTTTTTTTATAATTCAATCGGACACACAACAGATGGAGCAGGAACAGCTACAGTTCACAAGACTACCCAAGCTACAAAAGTTCACGGGTGACGGCGGAGCGGAGCAGTTCGTTAAAGAGGTACGTCTGCTACTACAGCTACAGCCTGTGCCTCCAGCCTCAGCTGTCACCTGGATCCTGGGCGCCTTGGAGGGGCGTGCCCGACAGGACATCCTAGATCGGGCGCCGTCAGAGATCAACACCCCAGAAAAACTTCTGCACATTATAGTGACGAACTGGGGAGATCAACGTGATGGCACCACCCTGACCGCTGCTTTCTTCAAACTGCAGCAAGGCTTTGGTGAGACGGTAGAGGACTACGCGGCTAATATGCGTAATCTCTTTGCATTAGCCAACACAGCACGGACAGGCATCCTTGCATCTGACATACTGCGGGATACATTTGTACAAGGCCTACAACCGACAGCCCTGCGACGTGATGTGAAAACTTACGTTAGGCTTAACACCGAGAGCACTTTTGACGATGTCATTAAAGAAGCCCAGCGGTGGATGAGGGAAGACTTCTGCGATGTTGCCGCCACTGCACAGCTCTCAGCATCACCTTTCCCTGACTGGGCACAAATGACACAACAACTTAAGGCCCACATTGACCAGCAGATAGCAGCTGTGACAGATAGGATCCACCATTCAGGGCACCAGCACAGATGGGACACGAACGCTACCGGTGTCCACTGTCCACCAGCACCCAGACAATCTAATCTGGGCCAATGTCAACATCAGAACTGGTCCAAACACTGCCTATGGTGTAATCGGAAAGGACACTCCGAAGACGACTGTCGCGCGAAACACCGCTACGTACTGCTGTTAACCGACGCATAACAGTGAAGTCGATAGGAATGACCGGTGCTAGCCCCACTCTGGATGTAACCATAAATGGTCACCAGGTTGCGGCGCTGATCGACACTGGAAGCGAGGTAAGCACCATTACAGAATCCTGGCTATCGCAGCATCTTGGCCATCTCACCCTTGACAAAGGCTTCATTACATTACAAGCCGTCAATGGAGCTGAGGTGCCATACTTGGGGGTGACAACTCTCGACGTTCAAATGTTTGGACAGTTGTTAAGAAACGTCCCCTTCCTCGTCATACCAACACCAGTACGCCAAACACACCGTGTGCGGAAGAAAGAAGCGCCATTGCTGCTAGGCATGAATGTACTGAAATGTTGGCTACCTACTGCCGACCAGGTACCACAGCTTTTGGCATCAACAGCTCCCCGTGGTGCTTCTCAAACTATGCCTAAGACTGCATCATTGGCTGAGAAGGGTCCCCAAGCCAGCTCTCTCACCAGCTAAAACAGCGAAAACATGACACAGTCCCTGCTGTCGACATGTAAGCAGTCGAAAAGGCATAGGAAACAACGGCCCAACAAGCGCCGTAACAAAAGAAAGCATCACGACCCGCAGAACCTGAAGGACAAAGCGGACAAAGTGACAACAGTCACGAATAAAAATGACCAAAAACGTGACCATCCACTATCCGTTGGAGACTTCGTCTACGTCAGAACTCGAATCTTGGAGCGAAATAAAATCCAAGATTTCTGGCAACCTGACTTATATTGTGTTACCGCACGCATGCCCCACAAGCAGGTATATAAACTACTGCCGCTGGCCGGGGGGCCGAACGAACTGTCAATCGAAAGGACCTTCTCCTCGCTGAGGCACCTCTCTCTGACCTGGTACCAATTTAAGGTCAGTGGAAGGCCCCACAGACACACCAGTCGAAAGTGACAGTGACGAGGATGATCAATTCATTATCTACAGAACGAGACGACGGGTCGCTCCCGTAGATAGTCACACTGACAACGAGACACGTCTACCCCCTCCAGCCCCGCCGCGTAGATCAACCCGCATCGCCAGCCGTCACGACCCCAGCAGAGTGCATACGTCCCGGGGCGAGAACACAGACGGATACCTTGGGGCATCGCATGCTTAGGGCCGTGATGACACCCTAACGGCATTATAACATTGACTGTTACCATATAGTCTTAAATGGCTCCAGCGAGGGCGCTGGATTTTAAAAGCATGGGGGAGATGTGGCCGTGTGCCAGCGCCACAACCGCGCTGTGCCAGCGCCACAATCGCGCCCCAACTGCTTCCCCCTTACGCATCGCTTGGCGCCTTGCTTTCGGCGTAGGTGACATTTAAAAGCACCAAAGAGCACCACAAGGAGTTACTATGGATTGTCGTCATCAAACGGACGGACTTCCTGTTGTTGGTGTTTCCATGTACGGTTAATCTCCATGATTGTTTTATAAAAATAAATAAGTATAGAACTATAGTCCTCACGACCTGCATTTCTTTTACCTGTTCGTGTTAATTTTGAGAATTTAACAAATCAACATAGCCCACCACTCGGCTACATATATATATATTTGGGCTGTTATCAATTAAATTTAATTTAATCGTTAACTTTTGAAAAATTACCGATTAATTAATCGATAATTTTGTTAAAGCTAGAAATAAAGATGTATGACGTCATTAAACTGAAAATTTCAAGGAAGTAATAAAAACAGGCAATTGTTAACAATGAAAATAAGTTTAAAAAGCGTTTTGGCAATTGAATAAAAATTTCTAATCAATATTAAAATATAATACCAATACATAGACATTGTTTGATGATTAACAAAAAGATAAAAATCATCTTTTTATCCCAAGTAGTTCAAAAGTTATGTTTTTTTTTTCTAAGACCTCATAATCACTTTTTCACTAGGTTGTTTTCCTTCACATATTTGGCCATTTTATGGCATTTTTAAAATGCCCGTAACTTAAGTATTTAATTTACTCTAAAAGAAATATATTGGCAGGACATATATTTAAATATAAGTAGTTCAATATAAATATAATGTCTATGAATTTTAATTTTGTTATTGTTAAATAATTTTTAAAAATGTTTTTTTATATCATCGTCCTTATAAAACGGGTTATTTTAAAGATTACATTTTCCAACTTTTTTTAACGAAAAGTTTGTAAGTAAAAAAACAACAAAAACAAATCAAATAAAAATAAAGAAAAAAACAAACAAACTATTATTAATTATTCATTCAAAAATAGAACAATATTTCTTTAATTTTAATCACTATTTTATCGATTAAAATAATTTTAATCAATAAAATAAATTACCGATTAATAGAGAAATTAATCGGTAATTTCCGCAGCCCTAATATATATATATATGATTATATTGTAACAGTCAGTGGCCAACCCTAGATAATAAATGCTTTTGTCTTTTTCCTATGATTCTATTGTAAGTGTGGCCAAACCTACTAGAATAGTTGCTTTTCTTTCTATGATTCTATTATAAAAATTAAAAACCTTACGAGATAGTTGCTTCTATTATAACAGTGGCCATTCCTGAGTCCGTCACAGAAAATTCAAATAGACAAAGTGAAATCAGGAATCTTCTCCTACACCGAAAAGTTTTGTCATGTTTCCCAGGATTTCGTCAAACAAGTATTTCATTCTTGTTAAACAAAGTTGAACAAAACCTTGAAATGATTTCCTTTAACATATTTTTGGTTTGTTGGTTTTTTTTAAAAAATAAATTATTTAACATTTGTCAGTCTTTTTTTTTTCTTCAAAATATATTTATATCGTATTGGTTCACATTTATTTCACTTATTCTCTGTCCCAAATAACTAACTTGCTACATTAATACATCACTCCCCCCTCCTTATTTATCGCGGTTGTTATAAAAAGATGAAAATCTTAATAAAAATATCCTTTCTTTAATTTTTATCTTATGAGGAAAGCAACAATCTTCTGTATAGTCATATATAATAACTTAAAATATTAGACACCTATAAATTGATTTTGATAAGATCTACGTACCGTAATTTTTATTTCCTTATTAATATTATTATATAATGTGTGACATTCCTTAATTGCCATCATTAAAAACAATACTTTTAAGAACATTTAGTTAAGATCAACTAAGTTCCGACCTCCATTATAGTTTATCTTCAGATCAGCAAAGAGATGCGGGAATTGTATGGAATTTGTATTTTCATTGAAGTTACGTTAAGATTATTGAGTCTACGATATTTTGTCAATGGAAAAGTAAAATACTTTCTAAATCAGGGGTCTCCAAACTACGGCCCGCGGGCCATGTGTGGCCCGCGAGGCAATCTCATCCGGCCCCTTAAGAACTTTTAATCTAAAAAAAAAAAGATACTTTCCCCCATATCATTTGCATACGAGATCATCAAAGACATTCAGCTGCAGTGTCAGGGGCAGTTTTCTGACTTGGGTTCAAAGACAGAAGAAGTGGGGCTTTTTCAAAATCCATTTGGAGCAGATGTGGCTAGCTGCTCAGATGAACTGCCAGCAAATTACCTCCTTAGGGACAAGTTCAAAGATTTTTTGGGGTCTTTTTGCTAGTTTTTTACAAGGAAAACTTCCCTAATGTCAAAGATTTCGCATCAAGATGCCTTTCAATATTTGGAACAACATACTTGTGTGAACAGACATTTTCGAGGATGAAATACGCGAAGAACAATTTGAGAACTAACTTGTTTGATGATAGTCTCATGTTGTCTTTTTATTGTAGGGACATCAAATCTAAAGCCAGAAATATCGACTATTCTATTATATTACATTGGCTTTGGTATAGAGCAAACGTAAAAAAACAAGTCCAAGTAAATTACAGTCTAACCCGGTTATGTCGATGGCCTAGGGGTTTGCCGTAAAGGTTCGAGATTAACGACAACCAATATGGCGGCAAAACATTAACACGTGCTTGAAATTTCTTTAGGTACATGTGCGTTAATAAATGATGATCAAACATGTACGTGTTTTTGGAGTTTAAACAGCGTTGTCGTTATTTGTTTTATGAAGTGATCGGCATGCTATTAAAAATAAAAATATATGTTTGCTAACAACTAAAGGCATATTTGCACCAACTATTCATCCGTTTAATCAGGACTGGTTTACCTTAACTTCATTTAGTCGATATATTAGCTTATTATCCCGAGTACATTTTTTGTTGTGGTACGGCAGAATACCAGAGCCCACGCGCGAGTGACCGTGACATATTCCGATCTATAAATATTTTAAAAATTCACGTCATCACTGTTCGTGGAGTTAGCTAGTGAATGATTTTTAATGTAAAAAAGTATTGCTTACTTAGCGAAGCAAAGTACCAAAAGTAACACAGCGCAGAGAGCTGAACACAAGCGGGCTGTGACATCACAAGCAGACACCGTGAGGTGGACATTGTATACCTTCCCTTCTTGGTTCTAAAAAATTTAAGGAAAAATACGGACCGGACAGTAAAACAGGCTTTTCTTATACGATTGACCGGTCCGAAAAAAAACAAAATGACCTGACAATAATTGATAATCGAGATAACCGACGTAAAGTGGCGAATCGTGCCGTTCATTGTACTCGACATGTTATGATTCGGCTTCAAAAGCGTCGACATAATACGGTTGGCGAGGTAACCGAGGTCGAGATAAGTGGGTTCGACTATAATTTTCTTTTACCACTAACGATTGTGTGGCTAGCACAATGCCCCGTGGGCCTTGCCAGTACCGTCGCTTGAACCCGTGGCCCGAGTTCTTGCCACGATTCTGGAGTCCAGCGCGCTACTACTTAGACCACCTTTATTTTTCAAAAAAATTTCTTAGTCAATAGTAATGTTAAATAACGTATAAGAGGGTGGTCAATATATATCAAATTTTATTTCATATGAGCTCTGCATATAAAGCACACGTCCCTAAAATGCGATTATTATGTATGACTATTCTGAATGATTTTTATTCCTTATTGAAAAGTGCTTATCACGCCACAATGCTTGTTTAATTTTATAATTTTCAAATTAAAGTATTATTTTTAAAAAGTATACTATTGTTTAATATCGGATCATGGTTTGTTGTTTTTTAAATAAACCTCGGAAACGTGTCTTTGTTGCAGATGTTACAAGTTGATCCCCAGTTAAGACCTTCTTGTCAGGAACTTCTTCAGCATGAATTCTTTAAAAGTGTGAAGCACCCTTATGATCCACCATTTCTTTGTGAGTTCTTGGGGAATTCTTAAACTATGCATTTCATTTTCATATGAGTAGACTATTGCCCTAATTTTAAATTATTAACTGTAACTCTAAAACATGTTTAAAAAAATTTAAAGTTTGCCCCGCTCCTTCCCCTCTTGTTTTAATAGCACGAACTCTTCTTCGAGTTTTGGAGAAAATCTGTGCCACAGACATAATCACAAAACTCTTGGGCCAGACGGGATCCAACACAGATGTTTAGACGGAACGCTGACCTTTGACCTAACTCATTTGCATAGAAGGACTACGTTCACAACCTGATATGAATGACATTTGGAGAAAATGGATTGTTTCTTTTACGTTTTCCGGGACCTACAGAACTTTACACCAGAAATATGAGGCCATATCTGTTTTCAATGACTTTTCTTTTCCCCCAGTAGAAAGCAAGCTTATGTAACTTTCTCTCGTAATTAGATACTCTGATGGAATTTGAGACGTGTGAGTTTTTGAAGAAGGGAAAAATTGGTTTTAAATGTTAAAAGAGACTTGAAGGTTTGATTATGAAAAGGCCTTTCTATTTCCTGTGTCTGTCTTTATTTCTCTAATATATTATATATATATATCTTAGGGCTGTTATCGATTAATTTAAATTTAATTGTTAACTTTTGAAAAAATACCGAATAATTAATCCATAATTTTGATTCAAGCTAAAAGTAAGATGTATGACGTCATCAAATTAAAATTTCAAGGAAAACCAACAAAAACAGGCTATTAACTTATTAAAATTTAAATATAAGTTGTTCAACATAATGTCAATGAATTTAAATTTTGTTATTGTTAATGAAGTAAAAATAATGTTTAATTTTTTTTAATCATTTTCCTTTTTAAAAAAGCTTTATGTTAAGGTTTACACTTTAAACAACTTTTTTTTCAATGGAGAAGTTTGTTGGTAAATAAAGCAAACTATTGTTAATTATTGATAATTAATTATTTATTAACAAATCGTGAAAATTGTTTAAAACATTTTCTTTAAATTTAATCATGATTTTATCGATTGAAATAATTTTAATCGATAAAAATTTTACCGATTAATCGAGAAATTAATCAATTTCTGCAGCCGTAATATATATATATTAGGGCTGTGGAAATTAACGATGAATTTCTCGAATTAATCGGTAAAAATGTTATCGATTAAAATTATTTTAATCGATAAAATAGATATTAAAATTAAAGAAAAACATTTTAAATTTTTTTTTCGATTTATTAATAAATAATTAAATGTTAATAATAGTTTGCTTTTTTCATTAAAAAGGAAAAAAGATTTTTAAAGTGTAAAGTGAAAAAAACCATTGCCTTTACTTAATTAACAATAACAATTTTTAATTCTTTGACATTTAATTGAACTACTTATATTTTAATATATCTCCTAAAAATATTATTTTTAAATTAAATACGTAAGTTATGGGCATTTTATGAAATTTTCAGTTTAGTGACGCTATAAAACGGCTTAAATCAAAATTATCAATTAATTATTCGGTAGTTAACTATTAAATTTAAATTAATCGATAACACCCCTTATATATATATATTTCTTGTTACAATATAGTTACAGCCTTAAAATTATGATACATAAAATGTTAATACAGGAAAATAGATTAGGCTCTGAAAATAACATTTATTTGCTAAGTTAATACTTTTCAAAATCTTGCTAGAATATTGGTGAATATATTCTCACATTTACAATATTTTAACTTGGGAGTATTTCACTATTTTGAGAAGTTTATTAAAAAGATACTATTTGTATGCCTTGCTCTCTAAAGATAATTGTAACTGTTTTATTCAATTGCAAGTGTTACAATTATGAGACGTTTTAGTTAATTGTTCTTGTGCATTTAACTTTTCGAACTATGAATTAGAAGCAGTAATTTATTTTTGAATTGTGTTTAACAAGTATTTATTTTAGAAGTTTTTTTTGTATTTTGTTGTGAGGTACCCTGGGTATTGTTTACTTAAATTCAAATAACATCAATGTCAAGGTTTATTATTTTAAAAAGTAAAACTACCAAATACTCTTATTAACTTATTTTTTAAATAAAAATCTAATTTAAATAGAATGACAATCAACAACTAGACAAAAAATACAACAAACATTTTTTGCAGGTTAACTTTTTTTTTTTCTTTTTTTTTTTTGTTGCAGTTGCATTCAACAAAGTTACATTAGCACAAACTTGACAATGTAAACATACAATAAAAATTAATTTTATATTTCAAGCCCATGAGTTACATACAGTTTTAAATATACACAACACAGTTAACATTCAAAAAATTTTCCTGTTAATTATTGTTTTACAAAACAGGAACAGGAAAGCTTTCTAATATTTCATTTCATAAATCTCACAACATAGAATACCATAATCTACACAACTCATTCTTTTAAGTTATGAGAGTAGAAAAAAAAGAATGAACAATATAGTATCAAGATTGTTAGTACCATTATAATAAAATTGTAAACAAGTTTTTGTCCAATGGGTCAGACAGAATAACCAGATGCTCTATGAATAGATTGATAAATCCTATGGAGACCAACTAGGTTTACACTTTCTAGAACTTAGGCTCAAACATTCTGTTATGTCAGTAAAAACCAATGTACAAAAAAAAAAGCTCACTTTTACTCTGCAATGTTGAACTGCCAGGCAACATAGAAAGACATTCAATGAATAATTAAGGTAATTGCTGATTAAGAATTTTGTCATTTTGATAAGAATAAATACATTAGATGTTTGGGGGTGTAATATTTTGCCCCAAAATTTTTTGCTATGCAACTTTTCACATGAACTATGTTATTTTTTGCACATGGGGACAGTGCAATTGACCTAAATTTTCTAATACCACCATAAGTTATAAACATTTTCTTTTTTCAAATATCATATGCTAGAGAAATTATTTTGGAGACAAAATAAGAATTCAACTGTAGCAGCTGATCTTTACTATAATTAATGTTTTTTAAATCATGAAATTTTCAAAATTCAGTCATTTCTTAAAAAGCTCAGCCTGACAACTCTTAAAGTAGCAAAGCGTCGTAATGCGTCCCTTCCCGCTATCCGTAAAGCATCCCCTAGATACCAATCTCGTTAGAAATGAGATCTCAGAAGGTATTAACTCTTCAATGCTTGAAAAATGATGTATTCGACTTCCGGCAATGGCGGCCATTGCCCGCGCTAGCGTTATCGCTTGATTCGCGATGTTTTTTGGTAGTTTTAATGGGTTTTTTTTTTAAGATATGTTTTCTCTATACTTTATTACTAAAATAATAGTACTAAACTACAGGTAAATATTGTTTTAAAGTCAGTACAGTCTTTTGGATGCGTAAAATAATCATTCTTAGCCTAAAAAATGAAGTCAGTATGACTATAATATTATAAATGGATTTTACGCAAATTTTTTAATTTCATGACCGGTTGATCGTAATACGGGAAATCCTTACGAGACTGAGGCGGAAGTTTATTGCAAACCTTTCTGCGACTTTAAGAGTTAAAAGCTGGGCATATTATTAATACAGCATACATAAATTGGACCCATTTTCAACTTGAAGGTTAATTCTCACTCTCCAGTAATTTACAAGCTCTCAAATATTCTTTCCTCGCACAAGTAAAGAGACAATGAATAAATTCTTATGTACATAAAGCTTTTTTATCTTAAATTCCAGTGTGTAGTTTCAAGACTCTCTTTATTTTTCTTACAATTGCCTCTGAGAAGCTGTAGTGTGATCTCTGCTTGCCGTAAGACTGAAAAAGTGTATAAGAGTTTTTATTTAGATTTATTTGTACTTATAAAATACAAATGATAAAATCAAGTTATAACCTTGTTTATTCTATAATCATTTTCATTACACATTTTAGCTACTAGAATAAAGAATAAATTAAAATTTAGTTTAAATCAAGTCAGACTTTAATTGTGAGTTCAACTCTTTAACAAAAATTATGTTAATTGTAGCCTTGCAATGAACTATCTGTCATGTGCCTATCTTTTTTTTTCTATCATGATCAAGCAATGGCATGGGGACAAACAAATTTTTCTTAGCAGGTTAGGACTACCCCAAGCTATCCCACTGGCATGGGCATTTTTAATCCTAGAGACACCACTTTTATAACACCAATAATTGTAGCTATACCCTGCTGAAGGCAGCAACATCCTAGATATACCACTGCCCTAGGCAGCAATAATTCTAGCTACAGAACTGCCTGAATAATGCACTGCTGAGATTAACTTAATCACCTGGTCAACATTCTGCACTCGCTTAAAGAAAGCGTCATTCAGGACTGAGGGTACCAATGACCTCAAATTTTCAATGCTGCTTTGTGAGACACCTAAAGCAACTTGAGTTAGACCTGGTTGAATCAGGGGACTGCCAACAACACTTGCATCTAAGAAACTTTCTGACAAACCTGTAAATAATTAAACATTTACAAGTCAATTATTTTTTATCAAAACTTACATCTCTTAAAACTTTTAATACCATTATTTCATATAAGAACTAAAATCAAAGCAATCATAATGGTTATGAATAAGTTTATACTCAATACATAATACTTTAAATCAGTCACTAATAAATTTTTAAATGCAGCAACTTGTTAATGAAGATTACAACTCTAACATAATTATTTAAAGATTTGTATATTAGTGCATTTGTTTCCTAAATATTTTATAAACTATGTTTACTTCACCATTTTGTCAAAAACAGAAATAAATAGGTGTAACTAAAATAAAAGTATATTATTTTAAAATATATTTTACCAGCAAATTACCAATAAAATAACTGCTTAAAAATTAGGGCTGGTACGGATTAATTTTTGTTTGTTTGATTACTCGGAAAACATTTTTCCGATTAATTATGTTTTTATAATGTATATATAGATCCCATTAAGTTGCGATTCATTATTTTGGAAAATTGGTTAAGTGGCGTTAAATCCATGGCTCTGAAATTTTGGGAATTAACACAGCAAATTTTTTTTGCTATGAAAGAAATAAGAAAGAAAAATAATTTTATGCACATCTAATTAAATAATAACACAAGGAAAAAATATGTAAGTAACGAAAAATATAAATTATTAATAAATTGGAGTGAAAAAATATGAGAAATATTTTCTTAAATTTTAATTGATCAAATTAATTTTAATTAATAAATTAATTTTTTAAATGATAAATCGATTAGTTAATCATTTTCTGCAGCCATGTAAAAAATATTTCTGTTCTTTTAGAACTCCTGTGATTAAAAACTAAACAAAAAAATTTAAAATACCAGTGAGCTTCCTTATTCCAGAGCGATGTCTCATGAGGGTCGGAGTGGTCATAGATGATTGATCAGCTGGAATGCAGTGAACCAAGAAAAACTCCAGATGGCGCCATATTATATACAAACAATTCTCCACTATGTCTGGAAACATTGTGTCAAGAAAAAACATTTGATACTCATTTGGATGACAAAACCAAAGTGTGTATATGTGTATCTCCAGGTAGCCCCAAGTTTACATCCACTGCTAGCTGCAAGTTCATAGCTAATGCTAGCCAATTTTTTTTTCACCACTGAAAGTTTATATCAAAAGCTCTAGGACAAATATCCATGGTTATTGTGCAAGATTCTCTGGTTTCCCTTGGCTAATGGTGTGATGCAAGTTTTTTTATATCACAAAGCATGCCTTATGATTGTCCAATTTAATTTGTTTTTCGTTGATCTAAAAATGAGCTATGTATACAATCATTGAATCAAAATATTTAATAACTTTCTGGTAATGTTTTCTATTTAAGTGTCATCCAGAGCCACGGAGATAAAAAGAATAATTTCTTAATCCTCTGGCAAAAAAAGATACAGACATAGTGCTGGAGCTGTTGGGATTTCTGGGAGACCATGTGAATCAAATGGGATTTGGCTACTTCTTGTCTTTGTTGGGAAGATAATTTCTCAATGGAAGAGTCTCCACACAGCTGTTTAAAAAGAGGAAATTAAAATAATCAGAAAGTAACAAACAGTAATTATACTTTCCAGTTTTATTTGATTTCTAACAACTGGCAGATGCTTATAAATGCGACTTCCGGAAATGGCGGCCGTTGCACGCGCTAGAGTTGTCGCTCGATTTGCGAAGTTTTTAGCGCATTTTCGAGAAGTCGAATGCGCTATTGCACCCGTTTTGTCCGTCCGTCTGTCATCACCTTTGATCTCAGCATCCATAAGTCCTAGACCCATGAGGTATATATGTATTTTGTATGTCCTGACCTGCCATTTGTGCATCAACACTCAGTTACTCGATCCGTTAAAAAACCCCGTTAAAACTACCAAAAAATATTTCGAATCGAGAGGTAACACTAGCGCAGGGAACGGCCGCCATTGCCGGAAGTCGAATACATAGTATTTCAAGCATTCAAGAGTGGTGCGAAGGCGTGCAAAAGAATTAGTTTGTTTTTTTGGTTTTTTTTTTTTGTTGACGTCATTAGAATATGTGTAAAAGTTTAGAGAGTTTTACGTCATCATTTGTGGTGACTTGTAGTTAGATTAAAGAGAAAATAATTTTTTTTAAAATGTAAAGAAATGACTTTTAAATAAAAAAAAAATGTCAGGTATATTCATTACACAAGAAAATTCATAAAAATATGTCTAAAATCTAAACACAATTACTGATAACTACATAATGCTGATATCTAACATAAGTACTGATACATAATACGAAAATGCGCTAACACGTCCTGAGTTCCAAAAGGGACCAGGCTTAACATGATTTTTTGGTAGTTGTAACATTGTTTTTATTTTTTTTTTGAAGATGTGATTTTCCTATACTTTATTATAAAAATAATAGTATTAAACTAAGGTAAAATTAGTAATAAACTGAAGACAGTGTTTGTATACTTAAAATAATCATTCTTATCCTAAAAGATGAAGTCAGTATGACAATAATAATAAAATTGCATTTTACGCAATATTTTAAATTTCATAGTCAGTTGATCGCAAAATGGGAAATCCTTATGGGACTGAAAAGATGAAGTCAGTATGACAATAATAATAAACTTGCATTTTACGCAATATTTTAAATTTCATAGCCAGTTGATCCCAATATGGGAAATCCTTACAGGACTGAGGCGGAAGTTTACTTAAAACCTTCTGGGGCTTTAAGAGTTAAACCCTTAATGTTTTTGGTTGATTAGGTTGCCTAACTGTGAAGTTTATTACATTTGCACGAAAATCAGATGCAGCAGTCACTGTAACCCATCTAATCTCATGTGGTTGTGCAAAGTGCTCCATAAATGGATCTGCTTCAATGTTAAACTAACTAGGCCAAGACTAGCACTAGATTCACTAGAACTAGAAAATAGGAGTTAAGATTATAATGTGGAATATTAAAATTATCCCCACTATCATTTAGATCTTCACACAAAAGGCTTTCAAATATATTTCTAAATTTTTTTAAAAACTGTACCCGGAGGTCCTGCAGCAGAATCATCAATTTTGACTTGAAAGTCGGCTTAAGAAAATACTGTTTGTAACACAGCGATAAAAAATACTATTTTAAAAGTTTTTAACTGCAAGCTGGACCCGGAAGAAGATATAATTAATAATAAAAGGAAGTGGCTTAGTTTACAATAAAATAGTGGATTGGAATATGCTATTTAACCGTGATTTATGTTTTTAGAGACTGTCACAGTACAAAATGTTTTTTTCGGCCGTCCACAGTTTGTGGGTTAAGAATATAAACATTACCTGTATAGTATAGAGATAAAAAATATATGTCTATCCAAATTAACGTTGATTTATTTGTAAAATTTTGTAAATAAGTAAAAATCCATTAATATATCCTTTCATGCTTCCAAGTGGCATATTTGTTAAATAAATCAAGCAGATAAAGTTAGAGATATAAACATGAAACAATTTAAATAAAAAATCTCCAGAAAGTTGCTGACCTGCTTGAGATCCTCTGCTGTAAGATCGGACAATGACGTTAGTTTCTGGGAATGTTGGCGATACGAGTCAAGGACAACCTTAAACTGACTGGCTGATTGTTGCAACAGTAGGAACACAATGCCCAGCCCCAGTTTCCTCCCTTGTCCAGAGTTTTCTGGAAGGACAGAATCTATCATTTAACACAGACAGCTGAAACAATATCCTTTGCTGACCTCAGCAGTGTTTAGAAAAAGCTTTAAAATTTTAATACACATAATATAAAATTTTAATATAAATAATTATTAAAAAAAACAAATAAAACTGTTTTTGTGTGATAAAAAATTTTTAAAATATAGATTCTTATCAAGATTCAAACAAAAAAATTAAAATGAGATCTGGTTAGGCTATCTGCTCATGTAAAACATTGTATGTTTTCATATCTTAATGCTTTCCATCTTACCACCATCTCTGCTTATTTCATCAAGGCTTGGTCCAAACAGAAGATGATGATTTAAATTAGTTGCATCTGTAAAAAAAAAAGAGCAGAATACAATTTTAAGGAATAAACCATTTCATCTGATTGAGCTGGATTATTTTAATATTTTGGCTCACTAAAGTGAATTTTCTAGCATATGAAAGTCCTGCAATGCTATTTTGGTGTAAATAAATTTTCTGAAATATAATGAAGGAAGGCTCTTGGTCCTTAGTTAATTCTTTGAAATACAGTCGAAACCGCTTAAGTCGACGGCGTCGGGGAATGAAAAATGGCATCGACATAACCGATGATCGAGTTAAAGCGAAAACCAATATGGCGGCAAAATATTAACATGCGCTTGAAATTTCTATATGTACGTGTTGTGCGTTAATTAGTGATGGGACGATTAATCAGAATCGTATCGGAATATCGGGACCCTATTTCTTCACTCTTTCTTAAGGTTGTTAAGACCGTTCGTTTTTAAAGACCGTTTAAGTTTAAATATAACGCCGTTTTGCGGTGATTCCCAGATTGAGCGATACTGTGGCTTCGAAGCGACTTGCTTGATTTTCCTTACAAGCTACACAAATAAGTAACCTACACATCCCCTCATTGTCCCCGAACCATTCTCTTCTGGACTCGGAATGGTCTATCGTGACCTATATATGACTCATGACAAAGCGAACTCTTCTCTATATAAACGTACACAAATAAATTAGGTACTCCTTTTGAACCTTCAACTTTGACATATTTTAATTAATTCTAACCAATAGTTAAATGGCTTTTGCACACGGCAAATTCTTATGAATGAAACAATGAGAACAAAGCAGTAGTACAGTACATGTAATGGTCAAAATGAGGTTGAAGGATGAATGGTTGCCAATGACAACAAGTTTACACACGGTACATTNGTAGCCTGTTATATTATATTTTATATATTTAAAAATCTGGGGAGCCTATGATTTTGGTATCGTCCCATCACTAGCGTTAATAAATGATAATGTTCATGCACGTGTTTTTAGAGTTTTTTTAAAAACACAACAGCATTGCCGTTATTTGTTTGATGAAGCTATCGGCATGCTATAAAATTGTACATACATGTTTGCTAACAACAAAAGGTATATGTGCACCAACTGACAGCAGAAATTTACAAATTTAAAATAAAAACCAACGTCGATTATCGATAAAAACTTTTATTATTCTCCAACACATCTCTGAAACTGGCGATTTAAGCTAGCAACACATGTCTCAGCGCAAGGCGCAAGTGGGCTGTGACGATGACGTCACCAGCACACATCCCAAGCTGATCGCATTGCCATAGTACCAGAAGCAACACAGCGCTGAGAGCAAAACGCAAGTGGGCTGTGACGTCACCAGCAGCATTTTCAAAAGCTGGCGATTGGTCATGGGGTCGAGTTAACCGATGTTAAGTGGCAAATTTGACCTTTTTTGTGCTCGTGTTATGAGGTTTCGGCGACTTAAAAAAATCGAATTAAACGACGAGAAAATACTAAGACAAAGAGAGAATTTGGCGGTTCCAATAAAAACCGTCGACTTAATGGGGTGGTCGACCTAAGCGAGCTCGAGGTAAGTGGGTTCCACTGTATATTTTTGAAAATTAACGCGATTTTCCCTTCATTTTGTAAATGAAAAAAAAAGATAAATTGCAGACAGAATTTTCTTCACACTGTCCAAAGAAAGTTTACACCAATGATCAATAAGCTAACATAATCAATCATTTAACTAAGACTGTAGACATTCTTTATTATTTTTTAAAATAAGGGGGCAAGTAACAAGAAATTTTATTGTTAAGTTACATATAACTTTATGGGAAAGACATAATATTTTCAAAAGAGATGTCTCAAACCTATATGCCAGAGTTAGATCTTGTTGATGCTTCATGGGTATTTTGAACATTTCAGATGATGCAGAGGTTTTAATTTTAGATCTTAAATTTAAAATAAAGCTCTAAATACTTTCACCAAATTCCAGAATGCCCCCACATGGACCTACCTATGTTTGAAATAAGACTGCGACAGTAAGCTGTTAGGTTAGAGGCTATTTCCTGATAAAGCTGCAAAAGTTGGGCCATGTTGTCATCATCAGCTTGTGATGTAATGTAAGTAGGAGAAGTTATACAGCTTTTCAGTTGTTTCACAATGGTCTCAGGAGTGGAATAGTGAGGCAGCAGAGCCAGCATTTGATCCTGAGCATTTATGAATACAAAGTTTCAGTCAGGTAGAAAAAAACATAAAAAGGGATAAGCTGAAGAAAAAATATTTTTTTTATAGTTTTTTTTAGTTTGAAACCACACAGTTTGAATGAAAGAAAATCTTTTAACATCCACTCACCTGAAGTCTCATACGTTGAGATTTAAATTCCATGTTGACAGGGTCTTTCTCCATTAAATCTGCACCTAGCTCAGCTATTAAAAACAAATAATTTTTATTTATTGGCTTATTGGCTTCAAATGACATCCAGCTTAATTTTTTAAATTTTAATTAATTATATTGTAATTTAATACAAATTTGAAGAACACATAAGTTCTTCAGGAAACAATTATAAAGCATTTCCATTCACCACAAGACCTGCACAATAAATATATTAATGTAAAGGGATGGTTTTCTTCTCTAAAAAATGGGGAAAAAACTTTACTATGATAGTTTGCTCTTGCAATAACTGCTGTTGTTAAGCTCAGCTCTCTGAGATAAGACTCATTCAAAGTTGGTTTTCTATTTCTCAGTATGGAGGTGAAAACTTCTCTGTGGGAAATGACCAAAAGCATAACCTAAGGAAAGACAAATGGCAACAATTCAACAATTAGTAGTGTATATTATCAATTGAATTTTAACATTTGATCTTCCATCAAGTTGAGAAGTCACCAACATCAAGTCAAATCTTTCTCAAAATCTGCTGTGATGAGAAAGGCGGACAACTGTTATTTTGAAGTCCTTTGTAAGCACAGAGTAAGTTACAAGATGGAAATTGAATTCTTCATCTTATGGCCTACGTTCAGCTTGTTTATCTTTCTGGCTTTTTTAACTCTTAAAGTCGCAAAGCGTTGTAATGCGTCTCCTCCCGCTATCCGTAAAGCGTCTCTAGATAACACTCTCGTTAGAAATGAGATTTTGGAAAGTAAAAACTCTTCAATGCTTGAAAAATGATGTATTCGACTTCCGGCAATGGCGGCCGTTGCCCGCGCTAGTGTTGTTGCTCGATTCGCGATGTTTTCTGGTAGTTTTAATGGGTTTTTTTGAAGATACGTTTTCGCTATTCTTTATTACTAAAATAATAGTACTAAACTACAGGTAAATATTGTTTTAAACTCAGTACGGTCTTTTGGATGCGTAAAATAACCATACTTAGCCTAAAAAATGAAGTCAGTATGACAATAATATTATAAATGGATTTTACGCAAATTTTTAAATTTCATAATCAGTTGATCGTAAGACAGGAAATCCTTATGAGAATGAGGCGGAAGTTTATTGAAAACCCTTATGCGACTTTAAGAGTTAATATTGAAAAATTACTTTGCTGGTTGCAATGTTTTTTCTGTGAAGATACCACAATCTGGAAGTGTGGAGGAGATTTTAACCAATGTGTCACGTGGGTCTTTTGAAAGCTGATTATCTGTGGCTTAAAAAAAGAGCAGTTCTCTGCATGCTGTCAGTCAAGCCCAATGTTGCTCGGTGGGTAGGTGGAAGTGTTCCCAGGTAACTTGAGAAGAGTTAACTTTTAAATTGGTATTAAAAAGATTATAAAATTTTATCAATACTACATTTTAAAACTATTTTTTGGTGGGAACACTTGAATCCTCGCCCAAGCTCTACCAGCAACAGAGATAATTTGAGTTCAACACCCTGATTTTGAGGGTATTGACTTGTCCCATGGTGGTTACAATGACCCCCCAAAAAAAAAGAACCACAATGTTTAACATTTAAAGTACAACCTGAGTAGCTGCCTCTTTGTTTTCTCCTCCAAGTGAAGTCAGTAAGGCCAAACAAAAGCGCAGGATTCCAAATAGCAAAGAGCGATACCTAGAAAGAGGGCTTGGCAAAAACTCATCATCATCAGAACCAGCATAACTGATGGAAAAGGAGAAAGAGGAAATCTAAAATTCAAAAAATTATTTCATCAAAAATTTTAGGAGTTTTTATAACTTTATATGGAATCTTATATTAAATTAACAAAGATTAATTAAATTAGTTTATACATAACATTTAAAAATGAGAGAACAACATACACATTAGAAAAATTCATTGATCATCTAATGCTTAGTCCAAAAGATGTAGCATTAAACTACAATGCAAAATGCATGCAGTAGCCCCCTCACAAAACTCAATAGCCAGTAAAGGCCAAGTCATTGCTTCAATGCTTTTGCTGTACCTCGCCTGCCAAACAGGATTGCACCGAACTTAACGATGTCCTGCCCCATTTCGGGAGGTCTGAATAGCTCAGCACCCTAAATTGGCTGAGGTAAAAGGCAGAACTTACTCATCTACTTCAGGTTGAATACTCAGCATTGAGCATGCAGAAAGCTTTTCCAAAGCACCTCCATGTAAGAGTATACTAGCTCCTTCTGCAGTTTGAGCAATTCGTGTCAGCAGGGACTAGGCGAAAAAAAGAAAAGGTGTGAAAGTAGTGTTAGACATAAATAGTAACCAAAGGCTTACAACTCTACTAATGGAGATGTTAATAATGGTTTTGATGTTAAGTAATGATGGATTTGAGACTTTTTTTTTTAACTGCTCAAAATAAAAAGTACAAAGTAATTGAAAAAAATCAATTTATTCAAATCAATATAATATAGAATCTCATTTCACCTTATTTTGGTGATGTTTAAATTAAATCTTTTTGAACTAAACTACGGTTGGTAATTATGTAGTTTACCATTTTTGACTGAAATATATACAAGGCTCTAAGGTTAGCTGGCTGAGGTGAGAGTGTGGCAAGCAACTGGGTATCATCTTCGGTGGCCACTGAATCAATTAGGTGCTGGAGGTAACCCTTTCCACAAAGAAAACTTAGCCAGGTATGCTGATGGTCCATGGAGATGATAGTATCAAGAACTGAAAAGGCTAACATCTGTTGTGGGAATATAGACCAATGAAATCAAGTTAACTGCTTTGGTAATCATCACACAGATGCAAACTATTGGAAAACTAAACAAGATAAATTCTTCAACAAAAATGTGGTGCTGAAGGTTTAACAAACTTCTAGATTAAATATGATAATGGGCTCATTCATTCCTACCCGTCCTACATGGTGCCCATCGCATGCATCACGACTAAGTGTTTCCATGAAACTGTCCCCATAGGCTGTAATGGTCTCCATATAATCTGCAGCAAGTTTTTCAAACTCTGAATCATCTCGCAAGAGTTTCTCCATACCAGTAGTGTTTGTTGCTGAGAAAGTAAGCAATAACACTACTTAAGAGAAAAAAACAGCACAAGCTACAGCTTCAAAAACTTTTTATACAAGAATTTTATAATAAAAGATTTTCATAGTAATTAAAAGAAATTTTTTAAAATAATATTTTAGTTAATACACATAAATTCAACACAAGATTACAACCTGCTAATGGATCCTCAACAACAACTGGCTTTTTTGCAATCTGCAAACAGTAAAGCAGAGCACCATACAAATTCACTCGCACTTTCTGAATTCCACCACCTGATGGAAATAGAAATTTACTGGCATCTTAAGTAACATCATAAAGGTGTTGAAAATCTAAAACTAATATAACTGGGGCCCTTATGAAACAAAAAGTTATTCGCCCCATAATGTGCAACTCAAAATAAGGAGATGCACATTTAAAAAATAATGCATGTTCAAATAACTTCACAGACTAAATGTTTTTTTAACTGTACAAAAATTATTATAAGCTAGAACAAGCCACTTACTTGACTGAAGTATAAAATCAATAAGACCTCTCAGTACTATTTGTAAGGATGTTGATAACACAGAGCGAGAACTACCCCCTCTCCCAGCCCAGAAAGGATGTGTTGAACTTTCACTGGCAGATGGGGAAGCTAAGCTGGACACTGGCAGAAAACAGTGGCGAAGATTTGCCATCAATGTTAGAAGGACATCAGAGACGAGAGCTGTGGCTTCCATGCTTACATCTTCACCAGATACCTTAAATAACAATTTATTTATTTATTTTTAAATGTAATTTATTTAAAAATGACAAGTTTCACTTTTACAATTTAAATTTTTCCCAGATGGTAAATCTTATCTATCCAATTTTATTTCAAACTCCAAAGCTTATTGTTTTTCTTTATAGAGTTTTATTTCAATTCATGGCAGAAAAAATACCTAATGTTTGTCATATTTAAAAACAAAACAAATAAACGCTTAGTCAAAAAAAGAAAAATAGACAGTTAAAATCATAATTAGAAAATTAAAAACTCACTAACTCTTAACATGTTAAAGCGCGATAATGCGTGCCTCGTTGTTATTATCAAAGCGCGCTGCGATATTACTCTTTAGAAATGAAATTACAGAAAATAAAAACTCTTCAGTGCATAAAAGAAGATGTATTCGATTTCTGGCAATGGCTAGTGATATCACTTAATTTGTGAAGTTTTTGGGTAGTTTTTACAAGTTTTTTTTGAAGATGTGATTTTGCTATACTTTATTACTAAAATAATAGTACTAAACTACAGGTAAAAATAGTTTTAAACTCAAGACGGTCTTTTGGATACATAAAATAACCATTCTTATCCTAAAAGATGGATTCAGTATGACAATAATAAAATATAAGTGGATTTACGCAATTTTTTAAATTTCATAACCAGCTGATCTCAATTTGGGAAATTTTTATGGGACTGAGGCGGAAGTTTTCAAAAAACCTTATGGCACATTAACTTTTAAAGCCCCATAAGGTTTTCAATATACATCCATCTCAGTACTGTAAAGATTTCCCGTATTGGGATCAAATGGTTATGAAATTTAAAAAATTACTTAAAAACCATTTATATTATTATTGTCATACTGACTTCATTTTTTAGACTAAGAATGGTTGTAGTACGCATCCAAAACACTGTTTTGAGTTAAATACTATATTTACCTGTAGTTTAATACTAGTACTTTTATAATAAAGTACAGGAAATCGCATCTTCAAAAAAAAAAAAAACGTAAAAACTACAAAAAAACTTTGCGAATTGAGCCGTAACAATAGCTCAGGCAACGGCCGTCATTGCTGGAAGTCGAATACATCATTTTTCAAGCATTGAAGAGTTTTTACTTTCTGTGATCTCATTTCTAATGAGAGGGCTATCTAGGGACGCTTTGGTAATAGCGGTCAGGTGCTTATTACAACTCTTTGGGGCTTTGAGAGTTAAGAGTTAAAGAACAGTGTACAATAAAAACTGATTAACTTTCAGAAAGATTGGAATGAACAAATATTACAAGAGACCAGAAGGTATCAAAATATTTTCTTACCATTCAATAGGATTTGAAGAAATCAACAACAAAAAAGTTATACCTTAATCAGTAATTCCTGTAAAAGATCAAATAATATTGACTGCCTCCTTTCTCCACTGAGCAGGTCATGTGGCACAGATGTTAGCATCACTTCAACAACTTGGCGCCAAGCTTCAAAAGCTCGTTTTTTGCACTGCAAAGCCTCCCTGGCATCATTGTGCTCAACCACTGTCTCAAGGATCCTTTGAATTTCCTGAAATATTCAAGAAAGGAAATGAGTAATAATGTAGCTAAAAATAATCCCTTGATTTAATTTAAAAGTATGATAGGTAAGGAATTCTGAACTTTAACATAGAGCTGACTAAAAATAATATTTTCATTAACAAATATTAATTACAAGTAAATAGTTTAATTAAAAACTTTACCTCCATGATGTGAGGTCTTTGTCCGGCAACCATTGGACCCTGCTGATTAGCTAGCTCTGTAAGCAACTTTTGGCGTAAGACTCGGACATCACAGAAGGTACTACCATCTCTGCTTTTGTACTCCAGGCTTCTTACAAGACCTTCAATCTGAGACTTGTCAAAGAAGTTAACTTGTAGTTGAGGGGGAAATCTCTGTTCAAATGAGATGGTGTCCAAGATTCCTAAAAGGCGATGTCTAACTTGTTTTGCTGCAATTGAAACAAAAATTGAGTAGTCACAAGATTTTGTACAAGAATAAAAAAATTAGGAAAGCAAGCAGTTATTATTCATGCAATCACTTACTCAAAGACATAAATAAAATTTTATAGCAACTCTGATAAGAATAGTCTTTTTATTGTTTAATGAAATAGTATACATTTATTACAGTAGATATATGCCTATATTGTAAACCTCACAGAATTTAAGTTCATACTGTCATGAAAAAAGGGAAATTCTAAAATGGAAACTGACAGGCAATATCTGCAGGCTTGTAATTAGATCACCAAAAGAGTTACACATTTAGTCTCTGCCATAGGTTACAGACCTGAACTTATTGTGGATGGACCCTGTATTAATGACAAACTGGATTCTCTTTCCATTACACTTATATCTCCATCGTCACCCACATGGGCTGTACCTGGCAATTGAAAAAAATTACATGCATTTTTAAAAAAAATTATCCTAGTTTTTTTCTATTATTAGATAACAGAAATGTAAAAATTTATCAATTAAATATGATACAACTCAACTTTTATTTTGATAAAGAATATTCTCAGGTCATGAAAGTTTCCCCAAAGCACCAGAGGCATGTGAATAAGAATATATTTTTTTTCACTTACTGTAAAACTCTTGCTCTTCATCTCCCAACAAAAGCTTGACAAGACGATGAGTGTGAGATCGTTGTCTGTTCAATGAAGTCATTCTCAGCTCTATGGCTATGGTTTTAAGTAGCCAAGCCTGGTGGTCAGCAACATTGCGGCCTGAGGATTATTATAAACAAAGATGTTGCATTACATTTTAATAAGTAACTTTTATCAATAAATGATGTTGATTAACAAAACAACATTTATAAATTCCCAGGAGAGCATGTCCACATTAGCAACTTCAGAATTTATGCATGATATGAAATAATATACAACATAAACAAATGGTTTAACAAATTTTCTGAAAAACTGAAATTAAAAAAAAAAAATTTTATGGGGCATTTCTATACACAAAACAGCTAGGAATTATTACAAAAAATAATTTCAGGTTTAATTCTATAGGTTTCCTATGATAAATACCATATTTGCCACTGTCTAGTGGAAGATGCTGAAGCTGGCGATACAGGAAGTCATGGGTGGTTCGCAGATATCTCAGTGTTGGTGGTGATGTATCTTTATTAGCACACAGGGCATATATAAGGTGAAATCCCAACTCTGCTTGCTTTACTCTATCTAAGAGACAGGTGGGTCCTTCCCTAGAGCCAAGCCCTTGCTCCAGGAGAGACAGGATGGAGTGTAGGCAAGTTTTAGGTGAATCCAGAACACCTGGATTAAGAGGTGTAAACATAACTTTAGAAACAAAAACATTATATTTATTTTTTTTTCCTAAGAATGCAACTACTTAAACCATATACAGCTTGTCTGGTTGTGCTATGGGAGAGACTTCTCAATGGCAACATATATGAATGACAATATTTTGGGCTATTATGCTTATTGATTAAAGCAAAAGCATTAATTCATTAATTCTTAAAAGCTTTTGCTTATTTATGAAAATCTGCCAGGTAGCAAAAGTACATCACAAATGCAAAAGTAAAAAATTTAGAATTTTTTTTTTTAGAAATCGATGAAATCAAAAAACAAATAACTTACTTTTCACTAGATTCATCAAATGTGGACATTTCAAAATATATTTGGCTTTTCTGAATGATAAATTCTGTATATATTTACCTGGATCTTGTAGTGTTGTTTTGATGACAGGTTTCTGTAGCTGAAATCCTAGGAGCCAATGTGCCAAATTGGGAGCTGCTTGATCTAGAGACACTAAAATAAGCTGAATGATGTACTCGCAAATTGCATTCTGGACTTGAGGCTCATTGGAGTCAACTTTTGCTGTTGAATATTTTTACATGTTAATGAGTGATTCTTATTTGTCTTTTTTAAATCAGGATTAATCAAAACATTTATTTTAATTTTCAAAAAGCAGGAAAAATTATCACATAATAATTACCTTCATCTGACATGATTCCTGACGTTTTTTCTGGAGTAATTTCTGCTGTATTAGAGTCCAGACATTCCACAAAACCCTGTAGTAGCTCTGTACTTACACGCTGAAATGTTAGACACAAATGAATTTTTCAATAGTCACAAAACCATCTTATATATATTGTGCCTAAATGTGTCCGTCACTGCAATGCCCTGTAAATTTCGATTTAAAAAAAATTGAATAATACTAACAATTTTGGTGTCGAGATTAACTGAGCAGGGTTTCTCGACATAAAATATTGTGACATGATGTCATAGGTAGAGCTTTTATTAATTTGTTAAAAGGAAACAAAGTAAAAAATAGCCGTGGTTATTTTAATGTGATTGTTTTAATGTTAGTATTCCACTGTGTGTGTATAAAGTATGTGTCTGCACTTGTGTGTTTCATTGTGTTTTTATTTTTTTAACCAAGATCCAGGTAAATATATACTTAATTTATCATTCAGAAAAGCCAAATATATTTTTAAATGTCCGCCTTTGATGTATCTAGTGGAAAGAAAGTTAGTTTTTATTTTTTGATTTATCGATTTCTAAAAAAACAATTTCAAGGTTTGGCTTAAAGAGTTTCTTTAAAACAAGTAAACCCTATGCACTTTACTTAAGTATCAATATTCACTTAAATAATATCTGGCTCATTAAAAATATAATAAAAAATAGTAATATATATATCTTAAGCATTGAGAAGATGGTTAACTCTTAAAGTCGCATAAGGCTTTTCAATAAACTTCCGCCTCATTCCCGTAAGGATTTCCCGTATTACGGTCAACTGGTTATGAAATAAAAAAATTTGCGTAAAATCCATTTATAATAATATTGTCATACTGACTTCATTTTTAAGGTTAAGAATGGTTATTTTACGCATCCAAAAGACCGTACTGAGTTTAAAACAATATTTACCTGTAGTTTAGTACTATTATTTTAGTAATAAAGTATAGCGAAAACGTATCTTCAAAAAAAAAAAACCAGTTAAAACGACCAGAAAACATCGCGAATCGAGCGATAACACTAGCGCGGGCAACGGTCGCCATTGCAGAAGTCGAATACATCATTTTTCAAGCATTGAAGAGTTTTTACTTTCCGAGATCTCATTTCTAACGAGAGTGGTATCTAGGGACGCATTAGGACACTTTAAGGATAGCGGGCGGAGACGCATTATAACGCTTTGCGAATTTAAGAGTTAAAATCCGAAGATCCTAAATTTCTAATATATAATTTAAATAGTATGGTTTATACTTAAATTTTATATATGATATAAATCATTTTTATCGCGCAGTATCTTCCATTAAAAAAAAATTAATTAAGTATAATTTCAAGAATTAAACATTAGAATGTTTATACGGATATCTTATGTTGTAAAGAAAGATTTCTTCCTTTTTAAAATCCTAAAGTAAATCCTTTTTAAATGCACTTTACTTTTTACCTTTTCTGCAGTAAATAACATCACAATATCTGACTGCAAAGCAGTCTCTGAGCACACATGGCACAAAATTCTGACAGCTGACAGGGTGTTGTAAGGCAAAAATGTACTAAAAGCAACAAACCTGAAAGGAATACAAATGAAAATATAAATGTTTTAAATGTTATTATTTTCAAAGGTTAGTTTAATAATAAAAATTTGACAAAATTTAGATTTAAATTAGGGGACATACTTTGTGATGTTAATGAGATAATCAGCTTTTCTTGTTCGAGGATTGATAGCAAGCAGTAGCCTCTCAAGACTTGATACCATTATAGATGATGCTGTCTCCCTAGCTTTCTTCTCCAAAGAACTTTGTCGATCAGCTGCTTCTTCTAACAACTGAAGGCATAAAAGGGATGCTTTCTCTAAATGTTCCCGTCCTGAAAATGACAAATTATAGAATAAACATAATATTTACACACTTATAAAAAAACATACCTCTAATCAAATGTCAGAACTAATTCTTTTTTATTTACCTGAAAAGGGGACAAACTGTTCAAAGTGCACCAATGCCTCTTCCAAAATAAGTTGAATCTGGATTACAAAAAAAAAATTGGTACTGATGAATTCAATTTATTTTAAAAAATATTTAATTTTAAAACGATCTATAGTAAGCTTGTTAACGGTTAACCGGCTAACCGGTTAACCAGTCCTCAGACCAGGACCGGTCATCTTTATTCAGGACTGAAGGACCGTGTAACCCAAAAGAAAACAACAACAACAACAACAAAAAAAAACCTAGCGATAACGTAGTGAAAAAAAACAACACAAGCGGTAACGCGCCTCTCCCTCTCGCTTTGTCGCGGTGAGTAAAAGCGATACCATGATCCAGCTGGTTAGTTGTCGAGACTGTACGAGAGCTAACACAGTGCGCGTTTGATGTCAACAACGGTCAAGGCCGAGGCTGTTTCTATTTATATTAATTATAGTCTGTTTCTTATAAAGACAAAGAAAGCTATAATAAAAGCATATGACCCCGTGACCTATCCGCATTTTCTGATCACCGGTTTATAGTCTGTTTCAGTTCAGGCATTCAAAAACTTATCGGCCCACGCCGCTTAGTGAAGTACATGTACCTATATTACGAGAGGTATTTGAAAGACGTAGCAAAGATATCGGGCGATTAATCTGCCCAAAAATTTGAGTACAGTCTTTTAGTGACAGTTTTCCTGCTAGTCAAAGGCATTTGATTACTACATTAATAGTACGCCGAGTGTAGCTCAAACCCTATTTGAACAGAAAAAAACGGGGAGGGGGAACGTGTGCGGCGCAAAATTCAATTATACTGGCGAGTTGACGATTGAAAAATAATGTTTTTTTAATAAATTCCATTTTATCATCGTTTACTCCGTAGCTTTATAATTTTATTATATTATTAATTTTAATATGCGAGTTGATCGGCATCACACACAAGAGAGGTAAACATGACGTCACAACGGACGGGGCGAGGTGTTGGTTTTTGAAACTAATGAAAAAACCTCGCTAACTTTAACGAACGATTGAACCTGTCCTCTTATTTAGACCGGTGAACTACGAGTCCCCAAAATAAAATATAAAAAAGACCATTAACCATCACTGGTTAGTTAATTTTTTGGATTTAAAAAAAAATGCTTTGAATTGAGGGCAATGCGGAAAGAGCTGAACGCAAGCGGGGGAAGCGGGCTTTGATGCCATCAGACGATGCCAGGCGACAACATTCTCTTGTTAGTTCTCAAATGGGTCTCAAAACATTAGGGATATAAGGACGAGCGGTTAACCGGTTGACCGGTCTTTTTTTGAACGGTTAGTCGGTCCTCAAAAACGAGCGGTCTTAACAACCTTACTATAAAGTAACATATTGAACAAGAATGGTAAACTCGCCATCTTAAATAGATGAGAATCAGACAGCAGGAGACACAGTAGTATCAAGCCAGGTGGTTTGCTGGCTGGGACAACACCGACGCCAGGAACATCCACCATGTTATTGAGGAGGTCCTCTGTGTGGATTTCATAGTCTGACAACAGTTTGAGCAGAACATCCAGGCATCCACTGACTATTTGCCACTGAAATATTATAAAAATTAAAAATCTATAATAAATTTGCCTCAACACAAATAACTTAACTTCCTATTTTCCAACCAGAAAAAAAAAGTTTTATGTTTGATCAATTTAAGTTTTACTAATGACAAAGTCTTAAAAATGTTTCTAAATTTTAACCTTTTCTTCAGCTAACTTGTAAGCTCTTGTGTTGAATTTAAGGAGTAGGCTATTCAAAACAAAATCCAAATATGGGTCCAACCCTGGAGACCTTGTCCCTGCACCAAGCCCCATGGGGACAGGAAACTGTGTTAATGAACCCATAAGTTCTAAAAAGCCCCTGGACACATGAAACTCCTCTTTCCGGCTTTCAATTTCCTCTAATTCTACTTTCAATCCTGTTAACTGTTCACGGGAGGAAGGAATTGTAGGAAGAATCTGAAAATAAAAAAGGGGGGTTAATAACTTGTTTTGGAGAAGTACAAAGCTACTATGAAAACATGTTTCCCAGGTTTTACTAGCTCAGTGCACTGCACTAAATATTGACATTAATATATGATTTAAGAGGTAGAATATTTATTGACAATCACATTTTTTGTTATTAATTTCAATAGGTGGGACCAAAGTCATGTCCCTTAATATCTGTGTAAGATTTTTCAGTTGATTTACAAAAATGGAAATGGCTTCATCAAAAATAAAATTAAAGAACCACCTGAGAGGACTCTAAAGTCTGCCAGATTGTGGCAGCAATCACTGGCGTCTGAGCAAAAGAGGCAAGGGTTCTTAGGATTTCTCCCTTCATCAAGGCATCAACACTGCAGCTCAATAGTCCAAACAGCACCATTACAATAGACCATTGTTGGTTCTCAAAAAACGACGACCGACATGTTTCATTCTGCAACAGGACAAGTCAAGAATATGGCCATTAATATGATTGTATGAACAGAAACAATTTCATTGAAAAAAGCAAGTAAAAGAATGACATAAAATATCAACTAGAATTTATCCACATATTTCTTCACCATTACTACTCATTCCATAGCCCCTTAGTTCATAGGCTGACCCCCNCATTTTCTCCCCCATTCTCCTCCTTCCCCTGCCCCTCTGTTTATTCGCGGCCCCCCCCCCCCCCCCCCCCCCCCCTATTTTGGAAGATAAAAATATTAAAAGTGTAAAACCCGCTAGCAAGCCGACCCCCGAAAATAATAGGACAGCTTAAATAAAATGGAACACAATTTTTTTTTAAAACTACAAGCTAAATTGTTAATTATGATTGTTTACTTTGTACTGCCTATATTTGTCTTAGTGCTCTTTATTAGGCAAGAGTTACTGGGTATATTTTTTAAAAAATTTCTCTGGTAAACAGTGGCGAAAGCGTGTACATTAACTCTTAAAGTCGCAAAGCATCGTAATGCGTCTCTTCCTGCTATCCCTAAAGCGTCGTAATGCGTCCCTAGATACAAATCTTGTTAGAAATGAGATCTCGGAAAGTAAAAACTCTTCAATGCTTGAAAAACTATGTATTTGACTTCCGGCAATGGCGGCCGTTGCCGGCACTAGTGTTTTCGCTCGATTCGCGATGTTTTTCGGTAGTTTTAACGGGTTTTTTTTCGAAGATACGTTTTTGTTATACTTTATTACTAAAATAATAGTACTAAACTACAGGTAAATATTGTTTCAAACTCAGTACGGTCTTTTGGATGCGTAAAATAGCCATTCTTAGCCTTAAAAATGAAGTCAGTATGACAATATTATAATAAATGGATTTTACGCAAATTTTTTAATTTCATAACCGGTTGATCGTAATACGGGAAATCCTTACGGGACTGAGGCGGAAGTTTTCCAAAAACCTTATAGCACTTTAAGAGTTAAAATTCATTGTTGAAAACAAAATTTGTAGGGCTGTTAAAGATTAATTTAAATTAGGTCGTTATCTTATGAAAAAGTAACGATTAATTTTAATAAAATCCAAAATTTAAAATTTATGATGCTATAAGTAACACAAATGAAATGGTCTTGTTGAAAATATTTATACAACACTCAAATGTCTCCTTTATATCATCTTTTTACCAACTATGCAAAAAGACAAGTGTGTTGACATTATTTGGTTCAAGTGATGAGCCAACCATATATCCCAACTTTTCCCCCTAGATTTTGCCCAAAAAGGGTCAGATTTAGAACAAGTATATACGGCACCCATTCTGTAGCAAACTACTTTAATCCCAACATCATTAGTTATGTTAATTTTTAGACAGAAGTTGGGTAATTTTTGGGCAAATATTTCAAATGTATTATTAAAGCAAAAATGTTAAGCAACTAATGGCTTTATAATGGTTCTTAAGTTCTTGATTTTTAAAACCAGAAATATTTACCAAATTTGCTATATGTCTTGTTAATTTTAGAACTGCACAGATGGCCTCCGATTCCTGAGGAGTCATGCAGCGTGAAGATGTTTGTCTCTGGGCAACAGAGGCAGATATACTGGTCTCTTGTCGTAAACTACAGTAGTATTGATCTAAAGAACTAAATATATGATCCCAGGACACTGGATTAGATTGTTCCCCTGTATTTAATTAAAAAAAACAAACATCAAAATTAGAATTGAAGCAAATGATAAGTTCAAATAATTTAAATTTATGTGCATTTGTAAGTAATAAGTACCACACATCATATAACAAAACATTAATAGGCCACTGTAAATATTTCATTTTAAGAAGAGGAGGCTTAAAAGTATGTAAATTTATGACAGATCAGCTATGAAAACTCGCCATTTATTCGAAGCAGGTTAAAGCAGTGGTGGGCACACTGTGGTCCAGTAGCTAGTCCTGTCAGCATGTGAATGTAAGGTCGAAACAAGGGAGCAGGAAGAAGATCTCCAGCAACTCTAACAAATTTGAACAAGGCAATCTGAGATTTATAAAAAGAAATGAAATTATTGTTATATATTACATATAGAATGGGATCATATGAAGAGCCCTACATTTCTTCTGGGATAGAATGGTAAAAATATAGTAAGTGCATGCAGAAAATACTTATGGTGTTACAAATATTTTTCTTTTAACATGGAGGTAGATTGTGTTTCACAACAATCTGAATCAATGTCTGATTTAAAAAATGAGAAACTTATATAAGTGGTGGAATAAAGAAAATTCTGATAGTAAAAACATAAATTAATCATATCTTCATTTAAGAAAATTCCAATATACTGAAACCAATAAATCAAAATATACAAATGCAAACCTGCTTCGGGTCAACTCTGTAACCTGCACTAATGTCTCCAGCACCTGGTTCTGGAGGACACCAATATTCTAGAGCCGACTGCAGATTGAGTGGATCCTTCATGTATATATCTCCAACCTGAAATTAAGGATTCAATAAGCGTCTAAAATCCAAAACTAGTAAATATTCACAAATATCTTTTACATGAGGACTCATCTCTGTTAAATTAAAGATCATTAAATTTACATTCTTTTTACATTTTCTTTTCTTGCAACAATGATTATTTTTATATCTTTCTGATATTGGTGATAAGTCTCAACCCATAATTTAATATTAGTGCAATATTAACCATTTACTGACAGGACTATTTTTTCCATTTTCTATCTCTTTATGGGCAAGAATTTTTTAGGCTATTTATCACATTTATGATATCATTTTTAAATTCATATCTTTAGTGTTAGCGAACATATTCAAATAAAATAAAAAGCCCAATAAAGAGAATTTAATCCAGATTTATTGTATTTTACCTAAGGCATCTAAAGTTTACCCTAGAACAGTGGTTATCAACCTTTTTTGGGTGGCAAACCCTTTTTATAAAAGCCATGTGCCCAGTGATCCTGATAAATTTAAGTAAGTAATTTTCAATAAAGTTTTTTACAAAATACTTTTAATTATAATTTAATTTTAAAATTATGTTTAATAATTATTTTAATATGATGGTTGAAAATGCATGTCATCAACCAGCTTCCTAATTCTCAGGTGAGTATTAGTTAACGCCAACTTCATGTCATTCTCAACATTTAATTTATTTCTATCTTTTGTTTTTAAATTATGAAGAGTTAAAAATCCACTCTCACACAGATATGTAGACTCAAATGGAACTAAATCTTGAAAGGCAAGCATCTTGTATTGTTAGCGAAATTTTGAAAAACATGTGGAACTAACTTTTTTAATATAGTTTTGGTGCACATTTAAAGGCAAGAGTACAAATTTAGCAGAGCAAATTTGCATTATTGTGAATATTTTTTTAGTCCACAGTTGCGCGACCTCCAGAAAACCTGTCACGACCCATAGGTTGGGAAGCACTGCCCTAGACTAAACAAAATATTTATTTTTCCGCCACATGTGCTATTTAAACACATACTATAACAACAAGTGATATTTTTCTTTCCAGAAGATAAAAAGTAAGCACAATGTTAATGCCCCAGCTAATTAAATCCCAAGAATGCTACAATATCAATTGATAATTCATCACAACCTTTTGTGAAGGAAAAAAAAGCGAAGAAAATGGAACCAATTTGAAAATCAACCAGTCTTGAAAACTTTTAGGAGGGAGCTTTGATTTGAAACAGTTAATAAAAACTCAAGGAGTATTTAAATGCAATTTCCTAAAAAAAGAATTTATGATTTTTTTAATTCAAGGGTAATTATTCTTGATTACATTAAAAGTAATTTCAAATCAATAATTATGAAACTAAACAAAACAATTGCTTTAAAAAAACTACTTCTAGAATTCCTCCAGCAACATTGTTTTAAATATTATTAGCCATTGTTTGACGTTTGTTTCAATCTGATAGATGTCATGGTTGGCGAGAAATTTACAAAATACTGATATTTTCTTTGATTTTCCAGGAAATCCAGTAAATCTTTACAGTAATTTTTTTGCCGTTGCACAACCTTAGGACCTCCTTAGCATATCTGCAAAGGACCCAAACCCACTATCTGGTATGGTTCAGGAGGAGTTACAGGATCAAGCTTGACAGACATTTCAAATATATAAAGGCAAATTTTTCCAAGGGAAATAGCGAGATTTTAAAGAAATGAAAAAGAAAGTAGCCTTGTCACTATGGCTGCTTCTGACCATGAATTGTACGGGGTGCTTTCAGCAGTTTTGCACTACAGACCTATGGTAGCCAATGAGGGGGTTCAGTGATTGGTGCTTTTAGCAGTTTTGCACTACAGGCCTATGGTAGCCAATAAAGGGGTTCAGTAATGGGTGCTTTTAGGAGTTTTGCACTACAGACCAGGGATGCCACCCACTGGAAGCTGTGAACTTTTTTGAAATTTCTTGAACCCTAAAAATTCTTTAATCAATTATAAGAAAACGAAGTGCCACCGTAATTTTCATATTTTAACCCCTTAAATCCATCATCACTTGTGTTTTAACAGTTTTTACCATTTCAAAAATATTTATTTTGCATTGGCACAAAGTATTTTGAAAAAGTTAGTGCCTGCATATATATATGCTAGGCAATATGTACAATACAAAAGAAACATGCCTATTTAGAGTATCTATAATATGGAATTCCTTACAATAACTTACACTAATAATTATTATTTATAAATTATAATTTAATATGATATTTAAACAAAAGTATTATTATTTTGAATTTTATTTCTTTGTTTTGAGTCATTCTTGGGCTTGGTTTGAAAATAACTAAATATATTCATTACATAGATTATAATAGTTTATAGTAGGTTCACAATTTAGTAGTATTAATACAGTAATTCTAAATCAAACCTAAATTATAGTTTATTTAATTATAATTTTGGTTTGTAAGTTTGGTTTAGAATTACTGTATTACTACTACTATTGCAACTATTGGATAATTACTTAAATTTAAATTACTAATAGAGAAGTAGCCGTGAAAATTATTATTATTAAGTTTTATTTCCAGAGTCCTTAATTTAAACTGTTGTAATTTTTTTAAAATTGATGTATCTCAGAGTATATGCACGTATTAAAGGCATAGGCCTGGTCCTAATTTAATTATAAATTAAAAACATCATGGGAAAATTTAATTTTTATTGTTTTTTCCAACCCAGTCAGTTTAGAATTTAGATGCTAACCGCAATTCCACAATAGCAATCATTTTTTCTTCCTGTTTCGATAATTAATCCATGCTATAACGAAAGTAGTTGAGTTGTAACATTTCTAATCGAACTCGACAGCTAAGAGTACAAAAAGAAGACGAGAAACTCCTTGTCCTTACGTCATGTTAGTATTTATCAACCGTAAAACGGTCACCCGAAAGCACACATCTGACGTAATTTGTGATAAGATTAAATTATTTTTTTTGAAAAATGTGACGTCAAGCACAAAATTCAGATTCCAACGGAGTGCGATCTGTTCAATTATACGTTTTTCCGTATATTTTGATATGCGCAGAATGATGCGCGATTGAAGAGATAAGAGCAAAAGGAAGGGAGAGGTCACATTCCCCGTTCTATTTATAGCGAGTCCGCATCTCACTGAATAGGCTTTCCGCGCGTTATGACTTTTCCCCATTCTTTAAAACTCAGAAGAATAAATTTGAAAACTCAACTCGCAAATCCGGAAATTCCGAGAAGAGCGAGAAAAAAACCACGCAAATCCGGAAAGAGCATAATAAAAAAACTCGCGAATCCGGAAAATAAAAATTCTGGGATAAACCGGAACGGTGACACCCCTGCTACAGACTTATGGTAGCCAATAAGTGGATTCATGGAATTTTTAAGAATACAAAAATTTTACTTATTAAGAAAGGAAAAATAATTGAGTTTCAAATATTTTCTTTAAGTCCTTACCAAAGTCATGAATTCATGAAGTTCTTTCTTCTGCAGTGGAGGTTCTAAACCATCTGCCTGGTAGGCAATGATGATTCTACTGATCTCATCACCACGATTACGAATCTCTTTGATCTGGACCAAGACACAATTTCCATTTTCAACAACAAATTTCAAAAATATATATTTAGATTACAACATTATACAAGTTTTTTTAAATTTCATCTCTTAAAACAGAGATTTGAAAACGAACTATATTATTTTAATTAAATTTTTAATCAACACTCCTCCCTTAAGTTATTTTATGCAAACACCTTCAATAACATTTATTACCTTCAGTGGCATTTGGTAAATGAAATCTGACACAAGGCCATGCAATCTTCTCAGGTAAAACTCCTAGCCAAAGTGCAAACAAATATAGAATTAGAAGCTAGAAATGATTCAAGCCAAGTAAAATAATCATTAAAACCTGGTCTAAGCTTGTAAAAATTTTCATTGCAACTCATATTTTTATGTAACTGCAAACAGGGTAATTTATTTAAAAAGTATAATAGAGTTAAGTGGAAGGTTGCCATAATGTCACAAATCTAATAAAAAGATATACACCTCAGTATGGAAGTTGGGGCAAGCTGCAACAGAAATACTCAGGAAGTTAAAGATGTTTCCTTCCATGGCCATATCAACCAGTTTATCGTCATCTTCAAAGCAGTCATTATTATCATAAAGCCCTGTTAAAAGAAATTTTTTGAATGCTTTTTAACAATTTTGTAGTAAAGGGGCATATAGCACGATATTTCACTATTCAGATAAAACTGTAATTCTTCAAATTATGGGACTAGTTCATAAATACTTATATTCACAACAAAAGCATTTCACCTCCACTTGCAACATTAAATTGTGAGGTCTGACGTAATAAAATTGCCCAGCTGAACTGTGCAGCAGCTTTCAGGCCAGGGGAGTTCCAGGCTGTACTGGACATAAGCTCTCTATGAATTTTCTGCATGTACTCTTGGTCTTGGAAGACAGGCAGCTTGGATAATATTTCTGAAATTGAACCCATTAGTACAACTTTAAAAAAAAATCTTTTGAGGAATGGTTTGTAAATAGACCTTAAATGGAAGTTGGTGGATGGGAGCTACTAAATTATAAACTAGCTCTTCATTTACTTAAAACTGAAAAAAGTTAAGTTATGGTTGTATCATTAATTAAATTTAAAAAATGTATAAATATATATTAAGTATTAAATGCTGAAACAAGATTATTATACTAAAAAGTACAAAGCAACAATAAATTTAAGTATAAAACTACAATTAAGACCAGTTAATCATCTGTATTTTCTTTGAATATTAAGAACCAACAAGAGAGTGTATCAAATTTTCAGCTCGCTATGGCCAAGAATGACAATGTTACCACCACTCATGTTCAGCTCTCTTGAGCAATACCGGTCTACTCAGCAATTTGTTTTTAAAATGGAAATAATAATAAAACTCGTGAACTTACAATAGTAATAATATGTATGGGATTATTTTTAATGGCAAATTATTTTTTAATTGCCTACTCACTCAATCATTGGATTTTTTGTCACACAAGACAACCCCCTACTTTTCCTGTTCAATATGAGTTTTGGGTTATACCTCCTGTACCTCTCTTCCAACTCACACCAATTAAATTTTTAATGAACATTAGAATTGATATCAAAATGGTAATTTTAATTAAAATGCAAATTAATGTGTGCATAGTTAGCAAGAAAGACTGTCACTAAGACCTAAAGCAAATTTGAGAACCAAATAACCGACCAGTAGCAAGGAATCTTTCCTATGTCTATCTCTTGTAATAGAAATAGTAACATTTAAGACCTACGCCACTGTTTACATCAAAGGTGTTTGGAAATCAGTGCTGCACAGTTGTTGCTCTCTTACTATGCCAAGGCAACAAAACACATTTTTAAAAAAAATTCATTAGGCAAACTATGAGTGATTATGTGCAATGTTCCCTTTATGGTTCATTGGTTAGTGGGTAAAATAACAAACTTGTGTGCAAAGCTGTACAGCATCCATTATTTTTTTCAACATTTTAATCCCCACAAAAACATTATATTACATTATTATTATAAAATTTGTTGTGCTGCAACTGTAAAGTGCTGCGTGACGTTGATCAGATATCTGCATGCCAACTAAGGAAGTTAATGTTAACAAGTACTCATTAAATAAGACCAATTTTGGTATTAAGACCATTAACCTTTAACAGCCTTATTTTTTAACCCAATCCATACCAAAATTAAATGGTCAAATAAATATCTGCCTGAAGGCTTTGTTTTAATATATGACACTTACAGGCTAGAAATATTTTAATACCTTCATTGTCCTCTTTTTGAAGAATGCTCACATCAAAGCAATACCACAGAGTAACAAGAAGACTTAGTGTTACAGAATCCAAAGTCTCATCTGCATTAATTGAGTTATCCTGACGGAGATGATCAATTAGACACAATGTGTCCTCCCTTTTTAAAGGTCTCTGGGCAGCCAGACAAAATAATATATCTCCTAGGGTCTGACGAACTTCAGTGTACAAATCTGTCACCTTTGAATAACAAAGTAAAATATATTTGCTCTCAATCCCAAATATTCTGTTTTATAATTTGTTACATAGCTGATGGGCAAACTTACACAATATGAATTACAGACGAGGTTGTAAAAACCCCTTAGTTTTTAGAACAAGTCAATCTTTGTTTAGTTGTACTTTTCCCTTTTGTTCATGGTACCCACAAGTAAAGTACCAAAGCGTGGTAATGTGCGCCTTGCCTGTTAACCGAACATACAGTTAAGACTTTAAAAGTTTAGTAACACTTGCATTGTCTCACCCACAAGTGACATCAAAGCTTAATAGAGTTTCCCTGTACAGTCAAACCCACTTACCTCGAGCTCGGTTAGCTCGACCACCCTATTATGTCGACGTTTTTTATTGGAACCGCCAAATTCTCTCTTTGTCTTAGCATTTTCTCGTCGTTTAATTCGATTTTTTTAAGTCGCCGAAACCTCATAACACGAGCACAAAAAAGGGTCAAATTTGCCACTTAACATTGGTTATCTCGATCCCCATGACCAATCGCCAGCTTTTGAAAATGTTAGCTATGATTTTTTTTATAACCAAGGGAAGGGACCAAGTTTCTGCCTCACCAGGGTTTGCTGGTGACGTCACAGCCCACTTGCGTTTTGCTCTCAGCGCTGTGTTGCTTCTGGTACTATGGCAATCGCCGGCTTTTGAAATTCTTAGTTATTTTATAGCCATCAAGGCCACGAAAAAGTATCAGCCTTGGGATGTGTGCTGGTGACGTCACAGCCCACTTGCGTTGAGACCTGTGTTGCTAACTTAAATCGCCAGCTTTTGAAAATGTTACTTATCGTTGCCACTCACCATCTCACTTCCGTATTTTCGTGCGCGTCTTATAAAAAGTTTTACGATTGGTTACGTTTATGCTAGCTAACCAATAAAATTGATTGTATGGAATAATAAAATGTACTGTGTGCAGACTTGTTGTCATTGGCAACCATTAATCCTTCAACCTCATTTTGACTACATGTATTACATGTACTGTACTACTGCTTTGTTCTCATTGTTTCATTCATAAGAAGTGGCCGTGTGCAAAAGCCATTTAACTATTGGTTAGAATAAATTAAAATATGTCAAAGTTGAAGGTTCAAAAGGAGTACCTATTTATTTGTGTACGTTTATATAGAGAAGAGTTCGCTTTGTCATGAGTCATATATAGGTCACGATAGACCATTCTGAGTCCATTGTAAGCTGAGGGGACGGACCCAAAGAAGATGACTAGGAAGAGAATGGTTCGGGGACAATGAGGGGATGTGTAGGTTACTTATTTGTGTAGCTTGTAAGGAAAATCAAGCAAGTGGCTTCGAAGGCACAGTATCGCTCAATCTGGGAATCACTGCAAAACGGCGTTATATTTAAACTTAAACGGTCTTTAAAAACAAACGGTCTTAACAACCTTAAGAAAGAGTGAAGAAATAGGGTCCCGATATTCCGATACGATTCTGATTAATCGTCCCATCACTAATTAACGCACAACACGTACATAAAGAAATTTCAAGCGCATGTTAATATTTTGCCGCCATATTGGTTTTCGCTTTAACTCGATCATCGGTTATGTCGATGCCATTTTTCATACCCCAACGCCGTCGACTTAAGCGGTTTCGACTGTATTATAATTTACATGCATATTGAAAATTAACTTTTTTATTTTAATTTTTTTTAAATTTATGATATCTTTCAGAAACATTTCAGTAAAACTTGATAACAACTGACTTAATTATAGTATAAAGACAAAGTATTTGAATTTTAAAAGCTTAATTTATCTCAGAAACAAGATATAAAATTTTATGCATCTTTGCAGCCTTACTTTAACTATTCACAAACCTGTTTTCTGTGCTTTGGTCCACCTATGGCTCTGTCTTTCTGCAATCTGTCCATCTCCTTAACCAAATCCATTGTTTTGATTTTATCTAGATTAAATTAATTAATAATTTAATGTATGTTATTTATAGGGAACACACAAGATTTTAAAAATCGTACTATTGATTTCACGAATTTAATTTAATCTGTACATTACATCACAAAAATATTATGTACCTTAGAAAAAATAATGTATGTTCTGAGTAAACAAAGATAATAAGTTAGGTCTAATTAAACTACCATAAGGAAAAAAAAAAAGAGGGGGGTAGGCAGAGGGAGTGTGAATATTTCATAAAGAAGGATGAGAGACGCTGAGCCAAGAATAACACACAGATTCTACACTTTAAATTAATCTATGTCAAATATAAACTCCTGTTTGAATATTGCTTTATATATCTACTTTTTTTAAAATTGAGCCTAAATTCCTCACCAGCACTGAGTCGCAACTGGATATCTTTTGAATGCTTTTGGCCAAAAGTGTCTGACAATCTGGATCTTACTTAATTACATGACTAATGATTAAGAAATGGAAAATCTCTGAACGAAATCTTCCTAGTTAAGCGACAAACCTATTATTGTTGGCACAAGGCCACCTTGCAAAAGATCTTCAATGAAATCATTAATTATCTTTTGCATCTCTTGGGTTACACCAACTGTCCATGTTTTCCCTTCTCGTGCTTGAGCCAGAGCCCTGAGTGCAGATACAAGGCTTCGCTGACCATCAAAGTACAACAGCACTGCCACAAGCCCCCGAGTTAGACCTGGATAGTTGTGCAACTGAAGCTCCCCTATGGAACAGAAATAGATTTGATTACTTTTTTTTTCTTTTACCAAAATGTTTGAAGCACAGTCATAAGACACATCGATTTGCCATGTCAAGCTATATATTTAAAATAAATTCAAGTACTTCTTTAAACCTTGTTAAAAACACATATATCCTAATAGAAAATAATTAAATTTCTTAGCTGGGTCATTCCATGTCAACTCAACCAGTTTTCTGACAATTGTTAACCACACCATCTCAGATCTTCCTGAAATTTTTAGGGCTTGTAGTACATACAGGGGTTGTAGGGAGCGCTGGGCAGAGGTAGTACCTTTTGACGCTGTGACAGCTGCACCCTCGGGTGGTCAAGCTCACTGGTCCTCGTCCATCTCTCGAAACTCTCACGTGTGGCTCCCAGCGCCACACCCCGGGCAACGGTCTCAGCTGACCGGCTAAACCACGTGAGGGGGTGGTGCTGACACGGCACCACTGGGCGTACGACTTCCTAGTTGGAGCACCGGCCAGGGCGGACGAGTTCACATGCGAACTCAACGGCTACGTGTCCACGACCAAGGCGGGCCACCGATAAGGAGGAAACCGGCTGTGGTTAAGCTTGGAGAGGGATGGGCGCCGCCAAGCAATTCTTGCCCTAGACACACCATATGACTATTATACTAACTCAACACATACCGGCTCGGTCGTCGCCCGGGTTAACAAGGGCCGCGTCTACCATTGCACACCAGGATGGGGACGTAAAATCTACTACTGGTGCACCACAACCAA
>MUZC01004462.1:191007-249115 GCA_002072015.1 Radix auricularia
TTTTTTTTTTTTTTAAAATAATAATAATAAATGAAAATAAAAAAAAAAACATGACGGCAACGGGATTCGATCCCGCTATCGATAGTATTGTATCATTTCCGAAGCAACCATACTATCACTTGATCTAGCGAAGCTGTTGAGAAAGTGTAATATTTTAAATTTATAACTGTTTTTCATTTAATGGCTCAATCTAGATTTTTTTTTAATCCTTTAAAATTCATTAATAAGCTTATCTAGTGATCATGATATTTCATTATGAGAATTATAGTTATAGTTTAGTATTTAAGTATTAGTAATAGCATAATTGAAAATACAGAAAATTGTTTACGACGTGTCGTAACGGCAGACAACCCGGGCGGATGTTGCTGGCGTTACGACATGTCGTAGCACCAGCCACATCCGCGCGGGTTGTCTGTCGTTACTTTGTCGTAGCAGTAGACACTCCGTTGTTTTTATTTTGTTGTCTATTTTTAAAATAAATAGAAAAAAACAAATATAGCAGCAATATTTAAAAATACCATCTGCTAATCTATTTCTTTCTGTGGAGTGCACTGCTCTCTTTGCTTTTACTTTTACCGAAAATTCATTTTTTAATTCTTACTAGACTACTAATAGTCTTAATAGTACTAAACACTAAACACTAAACTAAACTAAACATCTAGTCTAGATGTTTGATTCTTATTTTGTTTACTTTAATTTTAATATTAATAGTAGTAATTCATTTATTATAATAATGCATTCATTTAATATGATTTAATTGAATAAACTAAAAAATGAAAGTCCTGAAAGACTCAGAGTCAGACTGAATATACAAAACGAAACTAATTTAAGTACTAATAGTTAAGTAAATACTACTACTACTAGTACTAGTACTAACTAAGTAAGTACTTACTAAGATTCTAAGAAGAAATGAAAACAAACTCAAATACTAAATACCTACTTGAACTACATTTTATAAGATATAAATAGTATATGAATTCATTTTCTGAATGCTGAGATTTTAAATAATCTTAGTTAACAACGTTAAACATTTAAATATTTATATTACATACCTAAATTGACCGCCATGCTAGAGTCTGCCGTTATAGGAAACTTTAAAAATATGATGCTCTTTTTATAGAATTTTTAAAAAAGTCTACCCCGATAAAACGAAGCAACTGTTTGTTTTTTTAAAAAATTGAAAAGTTATATTGTATTTTTCCCTTTACCTTAAACAAACATAGATAGAATCTATTCATTGTATTTAAACACAAAATATCGTAAATCATTTCAATAAATGATAAATCATGTCTATTACATTTAAATACGCACCTTCTATACAAAAGATTATAGCAACTAAATAATTAGTTCTACTTCGTGACGTGACTGTGACGTTAGGTCAAGTTGTCAACTCAAGTTTATACAAAAAGAGAGACAAAGAAATAACTCATTACTTCTACTACTCGTGTTCATCTGAACTGTGATTTCTAATTTTATAGACGAGCTATTTAATAGGCTGTAATGGTCGCTTAATAACTATCTTAAGATTTCGGATTAAGTTAAAATAGGATCGGAAAGGCAAATACCTATTCATATATAAAATTATATTTTTATCATATTCCATATACTAAATTTCATATAATAAAACGGAGCTTCCTTTGTCTTTGTGACTTTGTGGGATTTTAAGTAAATTAATAATCGCGACCAACTTGAAAGAAGTAGGCTATATTAAGTATTATACAGAACCATGGAATAATACGCTTTATATTATGTATATTTTATTTATTACTGTAGCCTACTATAAGGTGCCGTCCACGCTGATTTTGGCCATTTTAACTCCCCCTCCCCCGTCAAAAACAGTCACAAATCTCCAACTCGCCCCACCCCCCCAAAGTACGTCACACTTTCGAACAAAATCTCATGACGTCATTTGTGGACGCCCCCCTTATTAAAAAAAAAAAAAGAAGAAGAAGAAGATAAGAGAAGAAGGTTCCTAGTTCCTTCTCCCTCTAACTTTCTGTTTTCAACTCAAAGAAAAGTGACTCGACCAAGATATTGTTGCGTGTATGAACAAAATTTGTGGTGCAATCTTTCGGTCAAGAGAAAAAATGCGAGTGGAAAGAAAGTCTTCATATGATAAAGAAAAATATTTGATTTCTTATAAAATGACAATGAAGTTATTAGTAATAACTAATAACCTTACTCCTTCCTTCACACACCAAGATAAAATATTTATTTTTAAAAAATAATTACAAAAAGCAATATCAACAAGGAGAAATGTTCCCTGTAAAGTTCGTTGGTCTGTGCAAAGTTAAAAAAAAAAAGAAAAAAGAAAACACTCGCTCATTTGTTTGTTCATTTAAAAAAAAAATTCCTTTTCGAAGTCTAAATTTAAGTATTGCCTCCAAAGTGGATAAAGTGGCGTAGGAAAGGGGACAGAGGGGGTGATCTCAATAAGTAGGGGGCGGGTGAGGTGGGGTGAGGGGCTGGTAGCCTGACTTGTATGTCAGTGTAGATACTGACATCGTCATTGCCTCCTGTTAACGTGGTCATTAAATAGTTCCGGTCAACGTTCACGCCACGTCCGGGGGGTGGGGGACATGGGGGGGATAATTTGACAATTTGCCGTTGACTAGACAGTGCGAGAAGTCTGTAATAAGAGAGACACTTACAACTGACCCGAGGAGACTCATCGATGCGAACGTGAGAATTTCACAGTGGCGCATATGCTCACAGTTTCACTACAATAATAAGAAGTTACGAACCCAAACAACAATAAATATTTAAACTCTTCTTAGTCTGGTCAGAGTTGTAGTATAGGAATTAATTTTTAAAAGAAGTTTTTTGGAATATTGATAATAATTATTATTATATCATTAAAAAAAATCATGAACATAAATGTATTGCAACAGAAGAGTTTAGAACTAAAATTTCTCATTTTTTTCCCTGTGATCTTTTAGATAATAGCAATCAGGGCTGGTCTTAGGCCACTGGAACTAATCAGTGGGCCTCTATCATATGCCTCGCGTATCTTTATTTTCTTTTCTTATCCTTATTAACTGCTTATCCCTTGACATCTGGGTCTCGCTCAAATATTTTCTTAATTTCTAACTAAATAACTCATAAAATGTAGCTTTAAAAAAAAAAATGTCAATTTCAGTTGAATTCCTTTGCACATAATATGCTCAACAACGACACATTCAACTCAAATGCATTTTCAAAATAAAATATCTAGTCCACAATTTACAATACACAGTCTAATTGTATTAACATTTTAAAAAAAATTAAATTAAGTGATTCTGGTGTCCCTTCTTTTAGTTGTAAATTCTTTAATTCGACACTATTTATAGTGCAAAGAGATCTCATTTAAGTCTCAGCACATTCCTTCTTTGTGGAACTTAAAATTCAGAAATTTTATGTTAATTTCTACCTGTTTATTTGTCTCAAATAGAAATATTTTTTTTCTTTATTTTAATTGGTTGTCTTATATTATTATTTATTGTTAAATCCCTTATATTAACTTCACCGTCTTGTCGTTCTGTCTGTCGTGGTCCCACCCGCGGAAAAACAAAAGTAAAAAAATGACCCACTTCCCATGATCCTATCGAGCTAAAATTTGCACTCAGACTTGAGTCACCTAACAATGCATTGTCGCAAAATTTCAATTCGTTTGAATGTACCGTAATTAAATTAATGAAATTTTAGTTTACCTATATCTATCTCTATGTAGCATGTGTAGCCATCTGCTATAGTTGCCCTCCACGGATCACTGGAAGTTCACTCCAGCCGTCGATGTCACAGGGGTCTGTTGCGCGGTGCATATCATATTGAACATAATCAATACTTTTAGTTATGTATCATATATAAGGGATTTCTATTCAAATACTTTGTTTTTACGAGTTGTTTATTGTATTATTATTATTATTATTATTATTATTATTATTATTATTATTATTATTATTATTATTATTATTACACACAAATATATATTATTCTGACTGAAAATGTATATGTTTAAGCATAAGACATTTATTTAGTTATTGTAATTGACTTATATGGTAAGGGAAGCTGCGTTGGAGGTAACCCTTTCCGGCGATACTTTTTTTTTCTTTTTACCAGAGTGCGGCATCTTATCTTATCTTAGATATACAGACGCTCCTTCTATGCAGAAGATAATTGCGTCCACAGACCATGAGAGATGATCTGTTGGCAAGTGATGCAGCGGTCACAGGCCACGGCTATAGGGGTTCCACGCATTACCCCAGCCGCCTAACTATTGTCTAGTTAGGTACCCATTCGGAGCTGGGTGACTCGGGGACTCCTCAGGCCCCGAGAACAAATCCTCACCTTCGTGTGGATTCGAACTCGTGACCATCAGTATGACAGTCGAGAGCGCTACCTCTCGACCAAAATGCTGAGTCTGGCAACCATAGCACTTGTATTAAAAAAAGATACCTTGGAGACATCCTGTTTTTCCTGACTATACTTAGTACGGATGCCGTTTTGGGAAGGGAAAGATTTCCATGACCTTAAAAACTAGTGTAAAGGGAGAGAAACGTGAGAGAAAAATCAAGAGTGCGGGGAAAACCACTAGACAGAGCGGCACACTATCGGACTTGTCTCTCGGCTGTCTGCGCAGCGATCTTTTTTCTTCTATTTTTTTCCGCCCGTAGATCAGATCGGTTTGTAGTGATGTCATTTTTGGCAGAAGTGGCCACAATAGTCGCGAGTGTGGAATGGTGTTCGGGCCGTTTGGACATCGCTTTGTGCTGGACGGAAGGCTATTAGCGGGGAGATGTTAGCGAGCCATTCCCATGGACAGTTCGGCAGCGGCGGTGTCATTATTTCTTCCTCCACCCAGCTTAGACGCGCAGCGCGAGGAGAAGGCAAGACGTCAGATATAGAGAGCTTGACAACAAATGGGCCTGCTAGACAGCGCGGGTGCTGCCGGTGCAGTTGTGGCTTTCGTAGTAGCGTTGACCATAGTTGATGGTAAGTGGATTTCCTTATTGAACTCGTTGAACTCTATCAGCGTTCGTGTAATGAATGACCAAACGCGTCTATGGAAAAATGGGAAGTTGGGGGGGGGGGGTCCCTTTTTTCATGATATAGGCTCACAGGGCTTTTAACTTTTAGAAGGACGAACCATTTATGGCAATTTAAATTATTTTATGTGTGACATCATTTATGGATTGCCCCTAGTAGTAAACAAACAACAAGACGAACTAGTTTTGTTTTTCAACCTTTAAGACGTAGTGTAACCATGTGTGGTGATCAGACAGCAAAGTGCACGGTCAAAAGTAGTCTTGAAAACGAAGACTGCTTTAGCGTTATGATTTTAACATTCTTCTAAGTAAAAAAACAACAACAACCCATAAGTCGTAAAGGTATATATACGTTTAAAGGACAACACGTTTTGGCGCTTATTAAACTTATTTGTTAATGATAATATATACGTGAATATGTTTTGTGAATACATACAACAATCAGTAGATCTATAATTATTATGATGATGAGATGAATTACAAAATTTTCGGTAATGACCTTAATTTTTAAATTAAACTGACATGTATAGGTATGGATGTAAATAGATATAGATATCATCAAGTTGATATCAGAAGCGCCTCTAGGGTTGGTGTCACCCGGGGCGGTAGTTCATGATGTCACCCCCTCACGACTTGCCCCATAGAACTCCTCCGAGTCTTCCGGTGCCAAATAACGGGAAATTACAGAATTTTACATTTTGGTGTCATCCCTTGTGATGGTATCACCTGGGGCGGACCGCCCCCACCGCACCCCTAGTGACTCCACTGGTTGATATAGATATTGATTTGATATCCAATGTATCTGTACGAAATAGAAGTGAAATTTATTTATTTATTTATTTTAATTTTACAAATCAGAGCCTTTACTCGTCCCTGGCAAAAACTATACACAGACAAACGGAATGATGAACGTTGCAAACGTATAATCAATACTGCACGGTGCTATTCCTAAATAAGTGAAACGCGTTAGGACACCATGTTTCAATAGAAACCTATGATTCCACACTTATGTTTATAAACTGGGGCTGACGGTTTGGCAGAGATCTAGCCGGTGATATTTGAACTTATTTTAGAATTGATTTCAACAGTAACGAACCGATGGGGCATTGGAGAAAAAAAGTGGTAGGAGGGCGGAACTATGATCTTAACCCTGTCAAGCAGTCGAGCTGGCTGTCATTGTCATGTCATTGTTAGACAGGTTCCTAATGCCGCAAGGCGGCTGAATGATGTTTTAACAGAAGGCCACGCGGGTATTTTGTGATGTTAATTAGTGAAATGTTCATCACGAGGTTAGTTGATCTCATCGTTCAGTTAAACAAAGCAAGATTGCTTAATTAGTAATCTTTCAAGATTTGACATAATATGTAAACAGAAATAAATAGTAAAGTTAAATTATCCGTCTATTTTAGAAAAAAAAAAATTTCTCTTACAGGCAATAATTAGGTCCTTTAGTATTCAACAATTTTTAAAGTTTTTTATTACACAGATCCGCTCTTACGTGTTCTTATTTTAGGGGCATCCATATATCACATGACGCGCATAGTGTGGGAGGGGGGGATCACGCATTCGTGACGATGTGTGACGAGGGGGAAGGATGTTTAAGAATTGTGACGTCACATAAAAACGCACAATGACCTCACGCGTGTTACGATATTATAGTGTAAGATTTACCCCAAATACACATTTAAATTACAAAAAAAAAAAAAAAGCTAATTTTCAAATATAATAAATGGCTTTTGGCCGGGGGGGGGGGTGTCAAAATTTTTTAATTAAAAGCGTGACGTGGGGAGGGGGGCGTACAAATAAGCCAAAATCGCGTTACGTCATTAACCCATTTTCAAACAGTATATCATGAAAACGCTTCACATAAAAAAATGAACATGCAACTAACATATCCGCTTCAAGTCCGCAACTGAAATTTAAAAGCAAGTCTAGCTAAATAATGCATTACCTGTTGAGAAACAGAGCCTCCTTTTATTGAGAAAGTAACCCCATAAAAATATCAATTTTCAAATTAAACGACTCCCTACCTGTTGACCTGTTGACGTCACGTGTCATGGTCCCATATCATTAGACCGGGTGTAGACTATAGACCTATTGTGTCGGGCTGTCTCTTTCCTTCATAGATTCCACTATGCAAAACAATGTTAGAAGAGGGAAGGACTGCTGTAAATAAAGTATCGTTAAGAGACCCTTTAAAAAATAACATAAAGAGCATATACATTAAGATATTACATGACATAATTATGTACTTGTATATTAAATCTCTTGACAGCATGGTTCCAGTAATATCATTTTATCTGATTAAACTCATGAGAGTGAAAAAAATATTTTAGGATTCGACTTGCCAGATCGCATTGGGTGGTGTTATTTCACTTTTAAATATATTTGGCATTCTTCCGTCGTGTGTGTGTGTAGGGAAGGGGTGGTGGTTGGGGCTTTCATTGGGTAAAGTCCAGCACTTTTTCCATATGACTTGGAAAATGTAAACATTGAATCATTAGAAACTGATAAGGGAGGAATCCGTGTCTGATTCAGCCTTCAGAGTCAAAGAGAGCTCACGTTATAACATGTTGTTTAACACATATACATAATTTGCAATGTATGTCCCGTCAGTGACACTATTAATTTTAGGAAGCGGCGCACCAAAAAGAATTCTTTTCGAACGTCGGCATAAAATTGTTAATTTGGAAATAATTGAATAATACAAAAATTAAAAAAATAAGTGAAAGTTTCATATTAAATTATTTTTTTTCCTGATGAACATTTGTTCAAAATAGATTGCAGCTGAAATATATTTATTTTGAAAACTTTTTATAACATGTCATACAATATGTCATATAAATTGTCATAAATGTCTATAGCATGTCACATAACAATAACATGTCATAAAACATGACATATAGTTTATATAGGATGTCATACAACATGTCAAATAACATGTCATACAGACTTGGACTGAGATAAAACTTTCAAATAAAATACACAGAAACGAATATATTGAAGTTTTACTATCGGAAAAATAGAATAGTAAACGTTTTGGCATTTGCCTTTTATCGGTAAAAAAAAAGAAAAAGAAAAACAAGCATTTAAATTAAATTTACATTTATATTACCAAATATAGAATCTATTCTGTGGAAAAAATAATTAAGCAGCGGTTTTAAAGAAAAACCCAGAGAAATTACAAAAAGAAGAAAGATAGGCAAAATTACTTTTCAAAAATACAGGATAGAAGAAGGGGTAGGAGGTATCAAAAGTTACATTTTAAAAAATAACACCCATAGGTACGCCACTGCAAATAACCCATTCTACCTATTTATCGATAACGATACAAATGAGATGGTGATTTAAAGTCATACTTTTCTACTTTTTCTGAGAGTAAGGTGGGGGTGTGGAAATGAACGAAAATAAGCAACAATATCAGAAGATGATTTCTATTGATGCGAGATCCCCCTCCTCCTCCAAAAAAAAAAAAAACAACACACACACGCACACGCACGCACACACACACACACACACGCGCGCGCGCACAAATAATAAAAACTAAAATTTACTGCCACATTTATGGAACTGGTCATCATAAGAACTAATCGCGGATACTTGCAACAAAAATTGCTTATAATTTTTTATACTTTTTTTAAACTGGATTATTATCAATTAAAGAAAAGTAGAGGAATTTTGTCAGGTTGTCTCATAATTAGATACCACTAGGAACTCTATTATAGACCTAATCCAACCAAGGTGAAAGAACAGAGTATTTTGATGATTTGGGCACAAAAGCTAAAGCTATCGGCTGGCTGGCGGGGGCGTTACTAGGGAGTTTCGGGGGTGCGGATAGAGGAGTAACAACGACTTGGCATCGGGGCAGTTTCTAAGGGCGCCAAGGGCTAATATTTCAATTTATTCAAATTTAGTATTTTCCTAACTTTTTAAAAATAATTATTAATATCCATGTTTCAATTATCACGGGCAAAAAAAATATTAAAAAATAAATAATTATAATAATTTTTTAAAAAATTTTAAAAATCAGACAGGGCACGGAAAACCCAGTCACGCCTCTAGCCTCTAGGTGGAATTTGAAATACAATGTTCATAATTGCATGTAATTAATTATTGTTTTGTTTTTTCGTACACACAAGAATGTCAGGGAGTATTTGGATTTTATAGATGTATATAGAAATTGGAAATTTCTCAATACAAATTTTTACCTCCTTCAATCTATAAACTGATCAACCTTAGCCTCCCAATTAATTTTTTTTTAAAAATTGCTCCCATCCAACATTTATTTAGGTGGTAGCATAGACTTGATGCTCACATAATGACGCGACCTGCTTTGAAAAGAAATAATCAGTATCTTCAGTTGGGAATTAAAAACGACCAATGAACAGCTGCCATCTACCAAATTAAATGTGCAGTGGGGGGGGGGGGGTCACGTCTAAACTTTATTACATACATTTCTTCTAAGCCGAAGATTATTCCGTCCTGAGGTTAATCCTGGGTTTTTGTCTAGTCTTGTATATTTAGATCTACTAGATTTTAAATTGATGAGATGGTGTGTTAGTTGTCTGAATGCAACCGGGCAACCCATTCCACGCCCGAATTTCATACGGGAAGAACGAGAATTAGTATGTGTTTGTTCTTGCACACGGAAAAAGAAAAGTGCTTTTATCCCTATGTAATTAGTGTATTTTTGCGACACTTGTGATTTCTGTGCTGATTTTTACTTTAAAGAATCTGGGTAGAAATTAGAAATAGCCATAATTTAGAGCGTGGGTGGCGGGTGGGCGAGAGGACGAGATCCGAAATATAAAAAGGCTTCTCCCCCTTTAGCTCTGTTATCTCCCACTAGAGCAGCGTTTCTCAGAATTAATCCTACCGACTGCTGGCAGCTACTATATATATTGTTATATATTACTTAGGTCTGCGGAAATTAACGATTAATATCTCGATTGATCGTTAAATTTTTTTAACGATTAATCGACCCCTCACTTACAGATTATTGGAAGTGGAAGCCAAAAAGTAAATATATATACACTAGGGCTGCGGAAATTAACGATTTATTTCTCGATTAATGTTATCGATTAAAATTATTTTAATTTAAATTATATTAATCGATGTAATAACGATTGAGCGTACGCCATGATTTAAAAAAAAAATTTTCGATTTATTAAAAAAAATAATTAATTATTAATAATAGTTTTCTTTACGGACAAACTTCTCCACTTAAAAAAAGATTTTAAGCAGTTTTTATAAGGAAAATGATATAAAAATAATAAACATTGTTTTTACCTAATTAACAGTAACAAAATTTAAATTCATTGACATATATTGAACTACTTATATTTAAATATATCTCCAAAAAGTACTACATTTTTAAAAATAAATTAAAAACTTATGGAAATTTTATGAAATCTTATTTTCAGCTTTTATCAAAATTATCGATTAATTATTCGGTAATTTTTCAAAAGTTAGCGATTAAATTTAAATTAATCGATTACAGCCTTAATATATACTATCAAAATACCCGCGCTTTGTAGCGGGAAATTATAACTTCAGTTATGTGTTGAATACCCACGTTATACCAATTCAAAACACAAATTGATTTTAATCTAGATCATGATGGATAAACTAAATATATACAATTCACCGTCTTTTGTGTCTGTCTTTCGTGGTCCCTTGGAAAAACTATAGTACAAAATGACTGACTGTCCTTGATCCTATAAGCTGATAATTTAAATATTTTTTTTTCACTGATAGCATTGTATCATTGCCGGATGGTAATCAACAACTTCCTAAAGTTTCATGCTTCTACGTACACGGACAATTGGAGAATTAATGATGTATTAGTTAGTTTTAATATTAGACCAAAACTACATTTGGGCCCCCAGCCCCCCTCTCTTTTATGGATAAATTAAATGTATTTAGCCTGTTAACATCGCAGGAGTGTACAACTTTTAATACCTTTATATCCTCTTACCTACACGGGAAGTTGAAGATTTAATGGTGAATCTGTTTCAGATAGCTTTATAAAAGGAGAAAGCCTACATTTGGGCCCCCGAAACCTCATGAGTGGGAATTTTAAAAATCTTTTTCACCAATTATCGTCGGGAAAGTGTGCTCAATAACTTAAAAAAGTTTCACGTTTTACCTACACGGAAAATTGGAGAATTAGTGATGAGTCGGTTTTTAATATAAGAAAAAACTTCATTTGGGCCCCCGATAAATTAAACGTTTTTATTTTCGAGTTCACGTATTAAATTGCTTTTTAACTTCAACCTTCTCCTTTGTTTGAATTTATTTCAAGTGAACTTCATCCCCAGACACAGTAACACAAAAAACGAGGCGCAACAGGGAAGGAAAAAAAATCCTCCTCGATGCTCAGTTGCAGTATCTCTTTTCTTTTTGTCACAGTACGAAGAGTTAATTTTCACATCTTATAAGTAAAATCGCACAGCAAATTATCATTTTTCATGTTTTTATTTACAACGTAGGCCTATTATCGTCGTATAATTATCTTTGGCATATACCAATTTAGCTACAGCCTCCATGATCCGGGCGTGGATGTCGTAGGCGCGCATGCGCTCACCGTTTAACTCTGCAGGGATTCAGACTAAACTGTGGATGTTAGATTAAACGTGTAAACATCGGCGTATGACAGGAAAGGGGAGGGGGCACTTTGAAAGTGTACAATTGTATTCAGTCTGCGGTTTGCAGTTGTTGATTGTGGTGAAAGGTTGGTAAAATTCCAGGCCCAACTTCGCCGCCACATGTAAACGAAGCAAATTGTATAACCTTTAACCAAGAGAGTTCTGATATTCTTCTGAGCGATGAGAGGTGGGTCAATAGGAGACATGGTTTCACATGACATGTCAGAGCAATTGTAATACGCCCACCCCATGTCACAGGAAAAGGGGGTAGGAGGGTGACAGCTGGGTTGTTTCAATGGCGTGAAGTAACGGAGAAGAAAAAGGTAGCAGTGTGATCGAACTTCTCGAAATTACTGTAGCGGATTTCGGCTCCGGCAAATCCGGCCAGTTTTACAAATCCGGTACCGGCTCTGGTCGGATTTCAAAATTTTGAATCAGGTAAAACCCTAGAAGAAATTAATATCTAATATATATGGCGGATTAAGGGGGGGGGGTGAACGGGCTAAAGCCAGGGGCCCCCGACGGTTTGGGGGCCCCCAAACTTTTATATTTTATAATAAAAGTGTACAAATGTTTGCATGAACCCTTGGAAATATAATAAATTAAATAAATTAATAAATATTATCTCTACAACTGGATTTAGTTGCCTCCCTTAGAGAACATAGTTTAAATGATTGTTTATATTTTTAAAATTTCACCGTTGTGGCGAGCTCCGCTGGCCTTGTGGAGAGAGTAATGGCTTGTGATGCAAGCGGTACCGGGCTCGATTCCCAGCAGTGGAAATAAAAGTTTTTGTTTTCACACTCAATTGTAACATACCGGCGAACACTTCAAACAGTTACTTCTTCGTGTTCGTTTTTTTTCTCTTCATTATTAATATTTAGTTACAGTCTTAAATTAGCTGTTAACAATCATTTTAAGGGACGCTGGCTGGATAGGGCCCCCGTTTGATTGCAGCCCGGGGCCCCGTGCAGTCTTAATCCGCCCCTGCCTAATAGCTACCACCACCCCTTCCCCCAAACAAAGAAAATATTCAAATAACTAATTCAATTTCATTCTATTAAGATTAGAATGGCGTATTAATATTTAAAAGCACATCAGCATGTTGCACTCTTTCGTGTGTGTAATGGGGGAGGGGGCAGGTTTCCTGACAGTGCATTGAATATCCATTGTTACTAAAAATTGTTATCGTTATTATTAAATATCCGGTTATTTTAAATCGTGTCAATAACCAGATATTAAACATAAGAGATAAGCTTCAGCTTGTCATTGTCTTAATGACATTAAGCAATTTCTTGCAAAGTACATCCGTTTCCTAATGATGAGAGATGGGCGAATGCGTCTTATGTGTACAACTGACTGTACACACGATGACCGTACGAGCCATTCTCCGCTGTGGTGGGAGACCCAAGGCTACAAAATAAACACGTAGCTGGCAACGACTTTACTTTAACACGAGATCAGCATGACACGAGGTGGGGGTGTTGCCAATGGTCTGCTTTCTTTCTTTCTTTCTTTCCTTTATTTTTTTTAAAGGAGACAAAACAAGATTCGGTTACATGAAAGGTCCTTGAAGACTTCGAGAGTTACAGCTATGTCAAGGACAAGGGCCGTATTCGTAGTCACGATTATTAAGTTTCAGAGAAATATCGAATACAAATTAATATTGATATAACGCGTTTTGATTGCATCGTGGTGTGCTAGTTATATAGATAAGACTGGGATCAAAATCATAAATGCACTCTTATCCGGAATAACTGTAAGTTTCTTGAGACAAAGTCATTCCTTTGACTTCTAACAAGTATGATTACGAATACACTTCTTAAGCCGTGCAGCTGGTTTTAGTGACTGACACTTAATGGGATTTGTTTCGGTTCTTTTCTCTGTCGTGAAGTTTATTGATTCACCCTCTAGAAAATAAATCAAAATATTTGGTGTTTTTTCCTTCATTTTTTCTACCCATATACTGAGCGAAAATAAGCAGCCAAAGCACAAATTTAATCATGCTGTTAAAAATATTAATTTGATCACATAAATTATATCCACGTAGAATTACGATTTATAGCCCATCTAAACGTTGTAAGGTCCGGGTATTTAGAACTAGCATTTTTGGAACAGAACAACTTTAAAAAAAAAGAATCAGTCAGAACATCTCACGACTAACTTCACTAACCTGTTTGATTTTTCCAACAATAACTTAAATATTTATCTATCGAGCTTTGTTAATCACTATGTTACTAATAGTAAAGTTCAAAGTTCAAGTGCTCAGAGTAAAAGATAGGAAAGATTCATCAAAACAAACAAAAATGTAAAGTGGGGTTACAGCTGAATATAGGCGTATGCGTGAGTAGAATAACAAACTGAGACACGTAAACAGTTGCAACAAAACACAGTAAAATATGAAATAATGCTTTTTTACTTAATATATAGCACAGGTTTACTGAGGCATTAAATTAAATTTTGTGTTTATTCATATTGAAAAGTGTCAACTGCTAAGAGTAACAAAGAAAAAGGAGCCAATAAATTCAAAATATTTCATACTTTGAAAAGAAATAACCCAAACTTAAGATGCAAAATACTTAGGAGTCATAATAAATGAGAAACTATCATCGAATCCCCATATCAATGAAGTTATTAAAAAATCAAAAAAAAATCTTAGGTTTTATAAAAAGAAACTTTTACAAAACTGAAATGCTACCTCACCTTGGTGAGACCTATACTAGAATATGCATCTTCTGTATGGGACCCATCCACCAAAGAAAACATTGATAAACTAGAACAAATTCAAAAAAAGAACTGCCAGATTCATTACTGGAGAATATTCAAAACTGACAAGAATAACACCCATAGTTAAGTCATTAAACCTTGAAACACTAGAGGGTAGAAGAACCAAGAGTTAAGTGGTAATAATACATAAAGAAACTATTTCTAATTTAGAAATACAACACAAAGATAACTTAATACAACCCCCAGATAGATATAAGGATAGAAATACCTTTCTTATCCCGTATGCAAGAACAAACACATACAAGTTTTTCTTTCTTCCCGTCCGGAATTCGGGCATGGTTGGGTTGCCTGAAGAAACCAGGAAAGTCAACACTTTGTCATCATTTAAAACTCTAATAAGAATGCAGGGCTAAACACAGACCATGGATAAGCGTGGGACGCAATAAACTTCTGTATAGAAGGAGCGTCTGTAACAGATAAGATAAATACTCTGGCAATAATTTGTTACATAATTCAAGGAAAGAGTATAAATACTATAAAATACTGTATAAACGTTCTTATAAAAGTGGGTGGGGTAGGGGTTGTTGTAAAGAGCAAATTCGACCAGGCTTTTTCCCCCCGAGCTTTGTTTTGGACAAATGTTTCTTAGCTTCATTTCAGCTCCGGAAAAAATGAAAACATAGGAGGGGTGATGAGAGGGGCTAAGTGCTGTGTAAGAAAGAAAGCCTTTAATGTTGATAATTATTATCGATAACATCTAGCAGGCTATAGAAGAACATTAGTTTCTTGATATAACGTGTAAGGGATTGCGACAACCTAGTTGGTAAAAGTTTACGGTACTCGGTAGGATAGTGAGGCAACATCTATAGACTATAGAGAAGTTAGACATGTTTGGTAGTAAGGTTGAACACCATATCAGGTAGAAGGCCAGATGTTATCAATTGTCTTTGATTGATGAAAGAAAAGAAACAATTAAGTTTTCATTTTATAGCTTTGCAACATTGTTGTTATCATAATGCCCCCGAACTCATTCACACACTTTCTCCGACGCTTTGCCTCAGACTAAAACCGCAGTGTTTATCAAGACATGGGCAGATAATTGTTCCATTACTCGTCGACATGGTTGCGTAGAGTAACTAGCCTTGCTTACCCATCGATCTGCAGGCACTGGAGTGGACATTTATTGAGATAAAGGGACGTGATCTGGCTGAGATGGCAAGAGTTAAAGGACGTTGGATATTTCATCATTATTTCCTTGTGTCTTATCGACAGATCAATTATTGAATCCGACACGAACGCTGTTTGCGATAAGCGCTGGTGTGATCACGCGCGGAGATGAGGGAAAATAGAACGCTTGAGGGCTAAGATTAACGTTGAGGCAACGTGCCGTGTAAAGGTGTCCTTTTCAATTACACTATTTTTAAATTGAAATTCTTTTGTTAATAACCAGTGACCGCCGTGTTCTCACAAATGTAGCTATATATGTATCTTTATACATGTATGTGTTTGTGTTTTTTTTTCGGCCTGCTCTTATGTGGGAACGTAAAACAGGGCACTGGTTTAGTGATCCATTAATGGGTACTGAGACACATCAGTTACTGCAAAGGAGATCCTCCACGATGTTGTGGCAGAAGTTCTCGGCGCTAAAAGGCGTAGAAAGACAGCAAAATTTTATTTTTAATAGGAAATTAGGCCAGGCTGAAAAGTAAAACATTCAATAACAGAAGGAAAAAAGAATCTACAGTAGATCTATATAAATTTTTAATTCACCACAAACTAGAGCAAGCAAGACGAAGCAGTCTGTTATATGTATGTAATAATGCGCACACCCATACCGCGCCGTTCTGAGACGCACTCTGTAGTCTGTAGAAGTAAATTAAGTGATGCTTTAAACTTTAAAACGATTACCCCATAGAATGCGCTCAGCTGGATGTTTGCGCCCGTTCTCCCTACCCCCTTTTTTTTTTGCTTTGTACTTTTTTTGAGTATGAGTATGAGCAATTCTGCAGCGCATGCTACGCGGCGGGTCGGATCTTGTATATGTTATTGCAAAAGCTCCTTCTATAAAGAAGACTATTGCGTGCTATGCATAATCATAAAATAATTTTAACGAAGGCAGCATCAGCAACCTGTTTCGTCTTCATTATTGAATTTATTTTAAAAAAAAAATAATTGCTCTTCTGAGAACCAAAGCGAATCAATCAGGCATCAACATCAATCAAATTTCTTTTTTTTTTTCAAATACACTACCAATACAGTGTTCTACTGCTTTGACGTATTTAATTAATGACTTTATTCAATGAAAAAAGCACGTCGACAAATCTCCAAGAGTTTTGTGGACGAAGGCAGGTCGTTTGAGGAGTAATGTATATGTGGCAAGCAGTGGCGTAGCTAGTGATTTATATGGATTTGGGGGCCTGGATGGCTTGGTCTCTGTAGTGGGCCCTCCATACATGGCAGTGGTGTAATATATAATATTAAAAAATATGACACTCATTTGCCCCCCCCCCAACTGAAGTGGGGGCCTGAGGGGACTTTCGAATTAGGAACCCCCTCCTCTAGCTACGCCACTAGTGCCAAGCTAACTTCTAAGGGCGATGGACACAATTCAGTTCAACATTTAATGCAACGATTTAAATCATGCTTCGTTCTGATAATGGTCTACTTGTCTTCCATGATTGCGCTCCACAAAACACGTGTTTTGAAAACATTTTAATTTAAAAAATAATCACCTCTTAGTTTATGACTTGTATTTATTACCAAAAAGCGCAGCTCTCTTGTAAAATAATCGTCAATAAAGTTTTAATAAATAGTTTATAGTATATTTGCATATTAACACATGTATTTACACAAACATTACATGCATATTGCTATTGAATGCCGAGGTATATTCATTCATATAATAAAATTTCCATCAACTGAATCAAAGTATCCATAATTCCAGTTATCGGAGGGGGTAATTGATGTAAAGCAGTAATGTTCAAAGTCCGGCCCGCGGACCAAATGCGCCACGCGTTTAAATTTTAACTGGCCATGGTCTCATATTAAATAACTAATTGCCTCGAATTTATTGATCAACAATCACATCATGTTTATAATAAAAGCCAATAAAGTTATGGGATGTTATGTTTACGAATTTCGATGACGTCCGATGAAAAAAAAAAAGTATGCCATTAATATATATTATTTCTGCTGACTTGAAGTGGAAATAAATGTACCATCGATGATCCTAGAATTTTAATAACACAGTTTTGATATAAAAAATTCTACTTTAAAATTTTCGACTCGAGTTAGATTTCTTATTCATTGTAAGGTACGCATTATATTAATAATTTCTATAAAATAAAATATTAATGAAGATAGCAATAATTTTTGTCCCCAAAAATTATCACTCTTACAACTTAGCTTCACCACCGAAAGTATATATAACATACATACAAAAATATATACAATATAATTGAAAATTCCGCCTTAAAGCATGTAATTTAATTTATTTTTAAAATCTTAATCCGACCCCCATGTATCTACATTTGATGTATTACGGTGAGGTGGCGTGGTGGTCTACGGCTACGGGCAAAATGACAGTCGGTGCTGGCAAGGTCCCGGGGCGTTGTGCTAGCCACACAATCCCTTGCTCGTTAGTGGTGGCTCAATGAAACTTGTGAACACTACCACTACTTTACTTGTCCCATAGGCCTTCATGGTCTGAAAAGAGTTTATTATTAATATTACTGCCCTCTTTGCAAAAAGTTTGGACACCTCTGATTAATGGGAATCAACCTAAAACTACTAAAAGAAACTTATTTAAGGCCACGTGATTTCCTCCGATGATAACGACACATAATGAAGGACGATGTCTAAACAAAATGCATACTTCATTTATTAGAGATTATTTTAGTTAGTTAGTTTCAATTAATGTTGATTACATTATGATAACATTGTTCTTGAAAGGGGGAAAACATGGGTGATACTGCAATCATGGTTTTAGATAAACTAAAATATTTGTTATTAATAACTGGATATGTAACTTACATTGTAAGGGCCTGATAGGTCTTTCAGAACATCGTTGTTGTTCCGTGACGTTCTGTCAGGTCCAATACATATACCGATTAAATAACATATTTTGTTTAACATAGTTGTTTCACTGTTAGTCTTTAAAATAAAATTGGGTTAATAAGGGTGCTGAGATCTAGCATGGAGTACTCTTGTCCTGTACAGTTCGTGGGGGGGGGGGGGGTTATTCATAAAAATTACTAGGTACAAAATTAACCCTGGGATTTTAAGAACACTTTTTTTTAAAAAAAACTACGTATCACTCAATCCTTATTTTTATATTTGCTTCACATACAATTAAAACAGACCCGCTTCATCTCGGTCTTTCTATCCATTAGCCTTGAAAAACAAATCAAGCAACTTTTCAGTCTTCAGTTTGTACCTTAAAACCTTCCTATCCGCCCGTCTTATTGTTTATTGAAAATTAAATATCGCCTTCACCATTATATTATATCATGATATCACACGCCCCACATGCAGATTTCCCTTGAAGATACATAGGACCCGCTACGGTGGTTTTAAAATATTGTTTACCACCCCTAAAATAAAATAATGATATGGACGGGGGAAGGGCGTGTGTTTTCAGGCTTCCCATCAGACTATAAGCCATGGAAAAATGTCTTCAGTCATTCCCTCAACTCAACACAAGCACATAATAACTTTTTTTTAAGTATCTATAAAGAAATAGTTTTTATTACTACCATTTGAAATCAAATATTCAAATGTTACTTCATGAACTTTTAATATTATAAAGTTGAAAAATATGTTGGGAAATAATTTTATGTAAGGCAATCAATAATTTACAACACTAACAATTGTAAAACACGTTTAACTTTTTAAAAAAATCAATTTTTTAATACTACATAAAACAAAAGCAAGTCGCCCCCCCCCCCAAATCCAATGACATCATTGATAGTCCACTGATATTCTCTTCTCCCCCCCGCCAGGTCTCAAGTGCTTGTCGTGTCGTGGTCAGACCGTCTACGAGTGTATCATGAGTGCAATGATCAGCGTCTGCAGCAAGGGCGAGGTAACTAACCGACACTGGCATTTTTGGCCAGCCCCAACCAAATTGATCAATTTATTTAGCGATACTGATATTAGAACCTCTAAGTTTATGCTGTATTTATTAGTTTCATCTTTTAGTACCTCTAGAGTTTAGGCACGATCTGAAGTTCAACTTCAACAACAATTGAATACGTGAACTTGAAAATACAAATGTGTAACAAGCCAATGATGATTTAAAGATGGAACATGTATCTCTAAAAGGGGCTGCGATCTTCAAAGACGGCCTCATGAAAACTCCCAGTTTGGATGAACACGGAGTCAGGTGGCAGACCTTTGGTGTGCGCTCTTTTGAATTGGCGGCACCAAAGTAGTGGAACGGTCTTCCGAAATTTTTTAAAATCATTGTTTCAAATGTATTATTTTTATGGCAATGGGTTGTTTTTAATTACGCTATCTGTTGTGTAGATTAAGTGCACAGATTATTTGTGTAATTTGTCAAGGCGAGTTTTCTGGGAGCGTAATAATACACTAATAAAATTTAGTTGTACGTTATCTCCAATGTTAAGTTATGCTTCCTGTGGCTGAAAGGATAGACCGATAAAACTAAAATGTTCATAATCCAGTGTAAACTACTCTAATTTTTTAAAAAATAAATATGAATTCAGCACCAATGTTAAAAAGTAAAATGCTCTTGCACTTACATTGTTGTATACACAAAATGAGGGGTAAGACTGCAATCAGGCTTATACAAAATTAAATGGAAAAGACGTAAACAAGGTAAGGGTTAGCCTGACAGGACATAACAAGACAGCAGACGTTTCAGGAAAGAGCCTTTTTCAACGGACATACAATACACAAATAAAACGAATACAAAAAATAAAAACTTAGCTGCGGTGAAATCCAAAGAATCGAAGAAAGTAAAGTGACTTTACTTTCTTCGATTCTTTTTTTTTTATTATCGTTTTATTTGTGTATTGTTTGTCCGTTGAATAAGGCTCTTTGCCGAAACGTCCTCTGTTTTGTTACGTCCTGTCAGACTAACCTTTACCTTGTTTACGTCTTTTCCATTGTTGTATTATAAATGGTTGATGAATTTGACTTATACAATCTAGAAAAGGATGACATGATAAGCCATGTAGGGTTTTTGTAGAGAAAGGAAAAAAACAAAATTAAATACAATCAACTGGAGGTGTGTTTAAATAAATGTTGGTGTTTTAAAGAGTGTATAGATCTACGCATTTTCGGGACGTATTTAAAAAAAATTGCGTGGTTGGGGCAGAGGTGGCGTGTGGCTGCTTTTTTAAGCTAGAGACAGTTCGACTACAGGACATTTTGACCCTCGGATGTTTCGACCCTCGTTTTTACCCTCGTAAAATTGTTGTTGTTTTTTCTTTTAATTAAAAAAAAAATAAAATAAATATATTTTAACATTATTATCTATTAAAAATTAAAACGGCATGAATTAGTAATTTTCAATGTTTAATTTACCACTAAAAAGTATATATATTGATAAAAAGTTCAGAACCAATGTGTTAGGTGAACGGTTGGACAAGTTTAGCTTTCCGGTTAAGTCGCTATTATGGCGGTAGCTGTTTTGACGGTCACTGTTTTGATACAGTCGCTATTTTGAAGTCACCATTATGGCGGTCGCTGTTTTGACAGTCGCTATTTTGAACCCGTGCCGAGATATACTTGGCACTACAAGAAACACTTGACAAATGTTTACCAAGAAATTCATCTCCAGATTGCACGAAACTTTAAAAGGTCATAAAAATATCCAGAATTTGATTCTTTTCCACGAAGTACTAAATCATGCATGCCGCAAAATAGGATTGTAGATGTGATGGGACCCATTTTGTTGCGATTTTCTTGAATTTGTCTTCTAAATGATGAGTTCAACTGCCCATCTATAGAAACTGCCTTGGCTTTCAATAGTGCAACAAAATTGCTTGCAGCTACTTCTTCATGATAACCTTTGTGTCATGTGCTTTGCATGTGGCTAGCTTGATAATTGATCTTCGTTAAAATCTTTATATTTTTTGCAGAATTTGATGACAAATGCCAACTGAAATCGTCGATTATCTTTTTTGCGGAAACAACACACAATAATTACAAAAGGCACCTTTTAAAATTTGCGAGTATAATCACGAGTCAGCTGCAATTTCAACTCATTTGAAATGTCGTGGGTCCAGACATACCTTCCAATATCCAATTTAGAAAATGAATCAGTGTCAGCGATGATCAAATTAGAAACAGTAGACTCAGCTGTGTCTGGCTGTTGACTTGTACTGATGTCCTCAATGCCAAAGATAAGTCAGATACTGCAGACACCCCAAAATCTTCTAATAACGGCATTTCCGAATTCCGATTGCACTACTTTTTGTTGTTTTTTAAAAAGCCTATAAATAAATAATTTTCTATCCAAAGTGGTCAAAGTGTTAGTGCGCTAAGGCACTAAAAATTCCAAAATAAAAATAAAATTATAAATCGGTCACGGGTTCAAATCCTGGTTCTGGCACCCCTACGGGTTGATGATGCTCGTTAAAACCTTGGCTGGTAGTTCATCTAGGAGAAGGAAACTCCGAATACAAATCCTCCGCTGCCTTGCGGCTATACCTGCCTTGTGGGAAAGGCTAAGGGAGTAAACCCTGAAAGAAAATCAGGAATTGGAGCACCTACAGGCGGTCTATAATTAAGACTTATGTAATATACCGGCAGCTCCTGCGACGCCAATGGCAGCCAAGCTGCATCGACGCAAGTCGTTCCCTTGGTTACACCATTGACGTGGAGAGGGGGTATGCTGTATGGGCAGCAGCTAATTCTCCATAATACCCGCCAAGGCTTGCATCACCTCTGTAGAGGATACTCCAGCGTCGCCGCAAGGTGTCAACAAAACACAGGAAGCAGCAGTTACCGCTTATAAGCCAAAGCTCAATTGACGTAGAGCTAGGCGCCAGGGGCTGCTTCCGACGGTGGGAGAGACTACCAATGTCTCACTGGACAGCTACCGCCCGCCTCAAACTGGGCAGCCCCCAGTCAAATAGGTGCTATCCCGTCATGGCCTGCCTTCTCCACTGGGTGCGTGGAGATTAGAGTACCACTCAACAAGTAGGCCACTAAGCCCTGCACCAAGAAATACAAAAAAGAAAAAGAAGACCCCAGCTCTTCGAATCGCTAGCTGGAACGTGAGGACTATGTGTCCCGGCATCACTGATGATCTGCAGTCCATAAACGACACACGGAAGACAGGAATAATCGATAGAGAACTTAAAAGGCTAAAGATTGACATAGCATGCCTTCAGGAGACCAGGCTCCCAGACAACGGTTCACTCAAAGAGGCCAATTACACCTTCTTCTGGCAAGGCAGACCGAAAGACGAACCTAGACAGCATGGTGTGGGTTTCGCTGTTAAAAACACTCTTCTACCATCCATTGAACCNCCGTCATCAGGCACGGAGAGGATCCTCACTCTAAGACTCAGAACAACTGCGGGCCCAGCAAACATTCTTAGTGTGTATGCCCCAACACTCTATTCAACTCCGGAAGAGAAGGACCAGTTCTATGGAGCGTTAGACCAGGCAATAGCCAGCATCCACAAAGACGAGGCAATCTATCTCCTAGGAGATTTCAATGCAAGAGTGGGGAGCGACCACGAAGCTTGGCCCACCTGCCTTGGACTCTTTGGAAGAGGAAAGTTAAATGAAAATAGCCAAAGGCTTCTGGAATTGTGCTGCTCACGAGGCTTGTGTGTGACCAACACTTTCTTCAAGTGCAAGGATATACATCACGTATCTTGGAGACACCCTTGATCCCGCCAATGGCACCAGCTGAACCTCATTATCACCAGGCGTGCACAACTAGCTAGCGTCCTACTCACTCGCAGCTATCACAGTGCCGACTGTGACACGGATCATTCCCTTGTCGCCAGCAAAGTACGAATAATGAGGAAAAACTCGTACCACACAAAGAAAAAGGGAAGTCCACTCATCAATACCTCCTGCATGAAAGACCCTGCGATAGCGCAGCTGTTCAAAGACATGGTGAAGGAACGTTTCTCAAAGATGTCCCCATGCGTCACCATTGACTCCAAATGGACGCATCTGAGAGACAAAATCTATACATCCGCAATACAAGCCTTTGGCAAAAAATCTCACAAAAACACGGACTGGTTTGATGAATACAGGGACGAGATGAAACCCGTCACTGAAGCAAAAAGGAAAGCTCTTATGGCTTACAAGGAAAAGCCTACACCCGACAATTTGCATGCCTTAAAAATAGCTAAGTCACTTGCCTAAAAGGCTGCACGTAAATGTGTCAATACCTACTGGCTTAAGCTCTGTTCCAGTATACAATCAGCTGCAGACATGGGCAATGCAAAAGTCATGTACGAAAACATCAAAAAGGCAACGGGCCCCTTGACGTCAAAAGTTGCTGCCCTAAAATCCAAAAGTGGAGAAATTATTCAAGACAAGGCAGCACAGCTAAAACGGTGGGTTGAGCATTATCTGGAATTGTATTCAACAGTTACCACAGTCTCCAGCACCGCTCTAGATGACATCCCAGATATGCCACTCATGGAAGAACTTGATGTCGTGCCCACACAGGAAGAGCTGAGCAAAGCAATTGACAGTCTAGCTTGTGGAAAAGCGCCTGGGAATGATGGAATACCACCAGAGGTTCTAAAGAGTGGCAAGACAGCTTTACTCCAACCATTGCACGAGATTCTGTCCCTCTGCTGGGAACAGGGCTACATCCCCCAAGACCTAAAGGATGCAAATATAGTGACACTATATAAAAACAAAGGTGATAGGAGTGATTGCAATAATTATCGCGGCATTTCACTCCTTAGTATTGTAGGAAAGACCTTTTCCCGCGTTATACTAACACGTTTACAGAGCCTAGCATCCCGCGTCTATCCAGAATCTCAGTGCGGATCCGGTCCGGTCGGTCTACCATAGACATGGTGTTCTCCATACGACAGCTCCAGGAAAAATGCAGAGAGCAGCAGATGCCACTATACATTGCATTTGTGGACCTTACAAAAGCCTTCGACTTAGTCAGTCGCAACGGGCTATTCCAAATACTGGCAAAAATTGGATGTCCCCCTCACCTACTTGCCATCATCAGACAGTTCCATGAAAATATGCTTGGCACAGTACAGTTCGATGGAGCTAAGTCAGAGGCCTTCCCTGTCAGCAGCGGAGTTAAACAAGGTTGTGTACTCGCACCAACACTCTTCGCAATATTCTTCTCTGTACTTCTTCGATACGCATTCAAGGATAGCAGTGAGGGAATCTGGTTACATACCAGAGCTGATGGAGGACTTTTCAACACTGCCCGCCTCCGAGCCAAGACCAAAACGACGGATGTCCTAATTCGAGAGCTACTATTTGCGGATGATGCGGCACTAACAGCACATACAGAATCTGGTTTGCAACAACTCGTGTCAAGCTTCTCCAATGCCTGCAAAGAATTTGGTCTGCAAATCAGCTTGAAAAAGACAAACATCATGGCCCAAGACACTCGACCTCCTCCTACCATAAATATCGATAATGATAACTTGGAGGTTATGGACAGTTTCACCTACTTGGGATCCAAGGTCTCCAATACACTGTCCATTGAAGAAGAAATAAACAGCAGAATTGGCAAGGCAGCCGCAACAATGGCTAAACTAAATAAGCGGGTCTGGCAAAACACCAAGCTAACGGAGAAAACCAAACTGTGCGTCTATCGAGCCTGTGTCATCAGTACACTACTATATGGGAGCGAGACATGGACCACTTATACATCACAAGAGCGTAAGCTTAACAGCTTCCATTTGAGATGCTTGCGCCGCATCCTTGGTATTAAATGGCAAGAAAAAGTGCCTAATAGTGAGGTACTAACGCGTGCCAATACCCAAAGCATGTTCTCAATTCTTAGTGAAAGACGCCTGAGGTGGCTAGGACATGTCAAAAGAATGAGCCCCGGCCGCATCCCGAAGGACCTCCTATATGGTGAACTTGCTTCAGGAAAGAGGAAAACAGGTCGCCCACGCTTGCGATTTAAAGATGTCTGTCAAAGGGACATGAAAGCAGCCAAAATACATACAAGTGACTGTGGCGGACTCGCTGTCTAGGGGGATTTTTAGGTCCACCCTTTTGACCACAGACATCAGGCGTACAGTACAGTTGTAAAAAAAAAAAGCAGTCACGAGACTTGAACTCAACAGAGTAAATGACGTTTATTTACACCATATATAGACATATGTATATCCATAGCAATATAGTGTAGCAGCTATCAAAGAATACGTTCACTGTGTTTGTCTCTCTCTCAACATATCGACAAAAACATGACCGTCCTGGTCCACGCTCAAAAAAATGTTCTCTGTCCTTACTCGTCCCTCTGCCTGCTTATATCACACACTCTCCACATTGCCCCTCTCACCTGACATCTCTACACACTCCCATGTGAACACCCGGTGAGCGAGTATTCAAGTCCACGGGTGTTCACGCTTTGTTTATCATTCACCCTACGTTTTCGCTCAGTCATTCTCACACCATAACATCTAACCGTGACAGTGACTGGGAGTGTAAGGCAGAAGACCGATCTACGTGGCGCACAGTTTTCAAAGAGGGCGTCATAGTAGCCGAGGAGCGAAGAATGGAGGAGGCTGCAGACAGAAGAGCTAGGAGAAAGGCCAAAACATTTGGAAGCACAGAACTCGTGTGTAAGGATAGGACTGCACAGCCACTCGAGAAAATGCAACCCAACCCAACGGTGATGCACCTTCGTACGAGACGGAAGGATGCCGGATCCATCTTTGGCAATCCTGCAGTTTCTACACGAATATTATTTCATAGAAAATGTTAATCTTCTAATGAGAACTTACGTTTTTGATTTATTAAATGCTATGTTATATTTTATATTATATGTTATATTTTCGCTATTTTGTGAGTCTTATTAATATGTAATACTTTTTGCGGCACTTATGGTATACTTAAACTCAAATTTAATTGAAAATTAAACCTGTATAGCATTGTCAGTATTAGGGGCAATCCATAATTGACGTCACGTGCTTTTGGCTGATTATTAACCCACCCTTCCCCCTTGTCACACTTCGTTACAAAAACTTAGAGCCCCCCCCCTCCTCACAATACGACGTCAAAAAGCTGTGACACCCCACCTTATGGTGGGGTTGTCTATTTGAAAATGACCATGTTTCAAAACACTTTATTGTTATTTTAGTATGTATTTAGTGTAAGGCTACACTTTGATATCGCAACACGCGGTAATCCGTGCAAATCGTAATAAAATAGATAGTAAGTAATCGACTATTAAAATTGAACTTTGGCTTATAGTAGAGTGTTTTGACGTGGCGTCACAATTCTTAAACTCCCCTCCCCTCGTCACAAAGTTGGGGACCCCCCCTCCCCATAGGCGCGTAAAGTCATTTTTGGAAATTAAAAAACGTGATTTTTTTTGTTCCCCTCAGAAAAAATTTCTAGCGACGCCCATGGACGTGACGTTGGGGCTGTTGGTCGCTAGCTTTTATTGTTCGCCACATTTTCCATATTTTTAAAAGTATTATTTTATAAATTTAAAATTGTTTTATTATAAAATTCAAGTTGTTTATTGGATTGGGGATTTCCCAAAGTTAAATTCATGGAAGGCGATTATGTCAAACCCCCCTGATTCAAATTTAGTTAATCCTTTTTTTTTTACCTACTCCATCAATTTCATTCATCATCTCTCCTTTTTTCAGACTTGCTTTCTTTAGCTTTCGTGGCTTCTTTATAATTATATTCGAAATTTATTACAATTGTTATTGCCCGCACACGTAAACACAAGACAAATAAAGAATTATTCGAAAGAAAGTGAACAGAACTCGCCCGGATAAAGCTTGTAATATAAAAACAGCAAACAATGCTCATTGCATCTCGACTTCTAAATGAAAGCGCCGCTGCGCATTGTCTTGTCTTAAAATTAAAGTTTAACATTCTTTTATGTGGAAGGAAATCAATTGAATAACTTTGAGAATAATTCAGACTCCTTTGTCCCTCATATCGCAACCATCAACGTGCGTCCAGATTTTTCTGTCCTCATCCCAACACAGGCCTGAGACTTTAGACTAATACTGATTACTGATACAATATTTGCTGCTGCTGCTGTTTTTAAAAATAAGAAAAAAAAATTTTTTCAAGGGAGACAATCCAAAAAATTGTTATGATAAATAAAATTAAAAATTTAGAAACATCTCCTTGTTACCTAGATAAATATTTTTATGGCGGTCACTGTGAAGAAAGAAGGAAAGGAAAATTACAAAGAATTTGGCGATTCAATATAGAATCTATCGCGCTCACTGTGATTGTTTTTTTTAAAAATAGATTTATGTTGAAACGAATTCGTTGTAACATAATCATAGGTTACTTAATTTGTAATTAATCATAGTGAACATGATATATCTAATAATCAAATTCTGTCATTAAAAATATTACAGTTCACTTATTAATAAGGTCAGAAAAAATCAGTAACGACGTACTTTAAGTGAGAACTTATATGCATTATTTTTGTGTTGCTCTTACGGTATTGGATTAGAGGCTATAGATTAGCCTCCACATCCATGGTGGGAGTGGGGCCTTAATTCTATTTTAAAATTATTTCTTTTAAATCAATATCTCAAAATTTTAATATTTTTTTTAAAGGTCAATATTTTATCCGCATTTGGTCAGGTTATTATTATAGGTTTTATTGTCTGAAACGTTCAGTAAGGCAATTACAGTGGGTTACATTTGTTTAGACTTATTAAGGGACCAAAAGTTTTTAGTGTTATCTTTAGAAATAACATTGTTCATACATTAATTTTGGAGATTTCTGCAAAGTTTTTGCATCCGTTAATTTATTTTAAAGCAGGCTACATTTTATGTATTCTTTTGACATTAGTAGCTTTGAATTTTGAAAATAAACTTTCCCTAACTTATAAAGTTTATTTAATTTTGAACTATATTTAAACATTATTTTTGTCGGCGCAAACTCATCTAGATCTATAATAATACTATTATTGTTTATAGATTTACAAACATCGTCTCCATAGCGCGTATTATGGGTTACTTTGCATCTATATATAACATTCCGAACACGGGATCATCCAGTAAGGATACATATCCAGAGGCGTAACAACGAGTTGGCACCGGGGCAGTTGCCAAGGGCGCTAAGGGCTAATCCTTCAATTTATTCAAATTTAGTATTTTCCTACCTTTTAGATTTAAAAAAAATAAATATACATTTGTCAAGGCGGCAAAAATAAATTAGCCAAGAGCGCGGAAAACCCAGTTACGCGTCCGTACGTAAAAAAAAATAAAATAAATAATAATAATAATAATGCTGGGAAAACGGAATCTCGAGAAAGCATACTGTCAACTTTCTATGTTCACTTCCGGCGAAACAATGGGAAAGGCTGATGAAAGGGGAACCAGATCGCGTTAAGAACATTCCCCCCAGGGCAGTATCGAGAAAAGCCACTCCTGTTTAGGCACTGTCCCACAACACCCAGTGTCCAGTGGACTAGGCCTGTTTCATTAGCGTAGTGAAAGGTCAGAGTTCCCGGGTAGGGAAGCTGAGTGGCGATGGTTGAATAAAGTCTTTGGTCTAGTGTAGTTATATGGGTCAGACGACCAGAACCGGTTGAGGTAATGTGAAGGGAGGGGGGAGCCAAAGGGGGGTGGGTTAAATTTTATTTACAGAATTAAGCCACTATTGACTTTTAAAAAAAATCTGTTTGCTTGAAATTTGCAACACTGCTATAAAAGAACACAAAATTACATTATGACATGAACACAGATAATACAACATGGTGTAGCCTATGTATTGCTATAGGCCAGTGATTCTCAACCAATGGTCCGCGGAGACGTCCTTGGCGGTCCACGAGCTAAGGATGAATGGTGTCACTTTGTGAAAATATTGATTAATTTTAATCACTTGATCATTGATAGCTATAGCATAGCGCCGAAAATAATATGGTTTGATTCTGTTTACTTTTAGCTAGATTTTATACCGGAAATCACATAACACACTAGTTTCTAGGATTCTAGAGGACTAGGCTATGGGCCTAGTTGTAAAAAAAAAAATTGACATTCAGAAACAATTTTTGAAACCTTTGCGTAAATTAGGCTTTAATTAATATTACAATTGTTAAAATAATAAATTAATTCAATTGATTGAACACATGTATACATTTCTAATAAGGAAAAAATAACGAACATAGTGATAATGACAACGATACCTCAGATACCACACAATCTATGTATGAATCAAATATAAATATTTTTAATGATTAATCGATTAAATAATCGTTAATTTCCGCAGCCCTAATATATGTATATCAATGTATATATTTTTTCCTCCACAGGAATGTCGCTTCCGAAAGATGCATAGAAACCTCAACCCCAAAAAATCGTGGTTCGAAGCAGACTGCGCCCCGCGAGAAGCATGCCTAGAGCCAGATAACCACCACGCCCACTTCTGCTGCCGTATTAGCTATTGTAATTATCTCCCATCTGGGAAGTAGTGCAGTACGGATTGAAGGAGCTTCTGCACTGTGCTATGAACAAGCTAGAAACTCATATGTCATATGCTGGTCTCTTTCTAGCAACATAAACACTGTAGACATTGTAGCCTTATTTTTCATTTAATAAAACCAAATGTTTTTTTTTAATCCACGTTTTGTGTCTTGATAGGACAGCAATTAATATTAATGTATGGGTCATTTTAAATGACATGCCTTCATTTATTGTTTTAAAACAGTGTCAATTGACAGAATTTACCCATTCACTCATTCAAATCACTTATTATATATATATATATATATATATATATATATATATATATATATATATTTAAAGAGGAGAAAGTGTTGCATTCCTTTTTAATTTTTTTTTAATTTAAAAAAAAAAAAAGAAAAGATCAACAGCATTGGCACATAAACACATATTTTAATTGGAATTATAATATTATTGCAAGAATCCTGAAAAAAACCCGCTGAATTTGAGATTTGATATGAACGCATCTAGTGTGTTTATTTAAAGCAATGATTTTCAATTTTCAACATGGAAGGACGTGACCCAAGAAATACGTAACCTAAAGATGTGTTGTTTTCTTTCATGAAAGTACACGTTTAATAGTTGGTTGTGTCTTGTTCTAAGCTATTCTAATGGATCGTGTATCTTCAACACGTCAAAACTCTTTATTAGCAATCATGACATGTTTTTATATTTAGACTTCGTTGTTCACAATACTAATCTGATCTGCGTAAAAACTAGTAAAAATGCACGTACTCTAAGGCTCTGGGCCATTGACCATCGAATTTCCCTGAAGGTTTTATAATGTTGTTCCAACAGAGTGAAAATAAGCTTCTCATAGCTCCTGGTTAACTTATAGCCAGGATGCCCGTTGGTCAAGTTAAGGGTCGTCCTTAAATGAGGTCAGCGCCTAAAAAGGGAGGGGGCGTCACGGATTTGTGACGATATGTGAGGAGGGGCTGGACAGGTGTTTAAGAAATGTGACATCACAGACAAAATGCGCAACTTTAAATGAAAGTTCCACTTAAATACTTGATTGCTTGCATTTTATTTAATGAAGCTTTTAATATGGTGTTACGATATTAGAGTGCATTCTAACACTAAATACAAACTTAAATGACAAAATAAAATAGTAATTTGCAACATGCTAATTTTCGATTAGAAAGTACTATTTTGGGAGGCGGGCGGTCAAAGTTTTGTGACATCATATTAGAGGGGGGTCTAAGTTTTTGAGACGAAGTGTGTTGAGGCGAGAGGGAGTTTAAAAATCGGCCAAAATTGCGTGACGTCATTTATGGACGGCCGTTGTGCTGTTTAGCTTCTGATTTATTTCCAACTCGTAGCATCTAAAGCTAATTTCTATGAGCCGAATTTTCGTAAACTACGACAGTTTACGTAAAATAAAAGATCGATAAACCATTAAGGAAATAAAAGCCCAACCTGTTAGCCTACAAGGTTATCAGAGGCAGTACTAGGAGGGGTGAGGACCATACTTGGGGGGCATTACCACAAATAGTGACATCAAAATGTAAAATATTGTATTTTCCCGTTATTCGGCACTGGCAGACTCGGAAGAGGTTTATGGGGTAAGTAGTGAGGCGCTGACACCATGAGCTACCACATTGGGTGACGTCAACCTTAGTGACGCCTCCTAAAGACATAAATGTTAATAACATCTGGATACATGCACTGTGATATGGATAACAAAACAAACCAAAAAAAAAAAAAAAGCTCCCAAGTTGCGTGTGTAAATGAGCTTGCGTTACGTGAGCTTTGCGGCACGCTAATTACCTGAGGAAGTTATTGCCAGCAGCTGCAACCAGCCTGCTAGCCAAGGACGCTGAGCCTAAAGAATAAGAAACTAAATGGTATATTAAAAAAAAACGCGCACACACAAAAATTCGCGCATCCATATATAATAATTAATATGGTACAGTACTAGTACTTGCCCGTAAGACGTAACCATTTTCTGGCGATAACTTTTAGAGCTTCTGAGATTATTAGCAATACTTTCAGATTTCCACGAGACCTTGTTCTCGGTAGAAAACCGCAGTATATAAAGTTGCAATGGAATATTTTACAGTGACGTGTACAAATTCAAATAATTATCTTATCATATCTGTAACAGACGCTCTTTCTATATAGAAAATAATTGCGCTCTACGCTTATCCATGGTTTGTGTTTAGTCCTGCATTCTTATTAGAGTTTATCAAAAGTCTGGTAAATAATAGACCGATGTGGATACTTGAATCCGAAAATTTACTAGCAGATGAACAGGCGGGCTTGAGAAAATGCAGATCAACGGAAGATTAAATAGCTTACATTGCCCAAGAAATAGAAAATGGCTTCCAGGAAAAGAAATCAACTACCGTCGTCTGGGTTGACCTAGAAAAAGCATTTGACAAGGTCTGGAAAGAAGGTCTAATTCTAAAGCTACACAATACTCAGGTATCCCACCGAATGTTAAACTGGATTACAGAATATCTAACAAATCGCAAAGCTCTAGTCAAAATGCAAGGAAAAAGAAGCAACACAGCTACGATACAAAATGGAGTTCCCCAGGGAGGTGTTCTGTCACCCACACTATTTCTAATTTTCATAAACGACTTGCTACAAATTATCCCTAGAAAAGTATAAGGCAGCATGTACGCTGACGATCTGGCTCTCCTTAGCACAAAGGAATACACAGGCACTTCAAAATTTAGGTTACAAGAAGCACTGAACAACCTCAACATCATGATCCAAAAATGGAATATGTTCATAAATTCCAAAAAAACTACCTACACAATCTTCTCTCTTTCAACCAAACAACATAGCGTCAAACTAACCCTCGACAAAATAATCTTGGGAAAAAAGGACTATCCGACATACCTAGGAGTTAGTTTTGACCCAAGGTTAACCTGGAGAAACCAAATAGAAAATGCTCAAAAAGGGGAATCCAAAGACTAGCACTGATGAAAAAAAACTAGCTGGTTCAGACAGGGGCGCAAACCACTCCATCCTAAAGAAAACATACACCAGCTACATAAGACCTACCCTAGAATACGGAGCCTCAGTGTGGGGCACAGCAGCCAAATCGAACCTCCAAAAATAGGCAATGTTCAAAACCTAGGGCTACGAATAATAACAGGAGTGATGAAAACTACCCCAATCAGAGCCATAAAGGACTTAGCTACCCTAAGCTCTATGGAAGTTAGACGAGAAACTGAAATCTTAACACAATTCACCAAATTAGAAGCATCAGGACATCATCCCCTTAAACCCAAAATGCAAAAAAATCCCACTCTTCTAAAAGACTCCATTGATCAATTTTTTTTACAACAAGCCAAACTGTTAAAAATTGACACAAAATTGACAACATCGAGATTGAAGCGACCCAACCCCACAGCCACTTCCCACCCTGGGACCCAAGTCCACCTATAAAAAATCAGAGAAAATCTAAGCAACATAGAAATAATATCTGACTACGCAACTAACATACTGAAAGAAACTGTAAAAACAACATCAGTGCCCAATACTCTGAGAACTCGTGGCTAAGAGTCTACACCGATGGCTCTTCAGTAAAAAAAACTTTTTTAAAAATGGAGGAGCCGGGATCCTCATAGAATGGCCTAATGGAGAACACCTTGAAATAGCAACTGCCATAGGAAGCATCTCAGACAGCACAAGAGCGGAAAGAAAAGCACTAGAGCTTGCTGCAGGGATTCTAACAACCCATCCACTCTCCAAAAAAACAAAACAAAAAAACAGCAAAGTTGTCTTCCTCACTGATGCAAAAAAAAAAAAAAGTGCTCCAATCTCTCCGGGACCCAAACAGCTCGATCAATCAATCACTCAATATAGAACTACAGAATTGAAGTAAAATAACAAAAGAACTGGCTCTCCATTGGATCCCAGGCCATGAGGAACTTGAAGGAAATGACACAGCGGACTCCCTGGCAAAAACTGGAGGGAAACAGGTCCAGGCAGACCAACCCATACACCCCGAAGAAATAAAGGCGTTTCTCAAAAGTAGTGAAGCAGTAAGATGGTCCGAGCAGAAAGTCCACCATCCAGAGGGCGATGTATTCTTTAAACTCCCTCGTTAATCTCAGAACATCATATTCAGGCTAAGGACGGGTCACAACAAACTTAGGCAGCACATGTTCCGCAAACTTCGCATTGGAGAAACCGAAATGTGCCCCTGCAGAGAACGCGGAACATGTGCTGCAAAACTGCCCTCTGTACCTCCACACCCGGGCGGCCATTTTGCCCCAGGAAGCTACCCTTCACGATAAACTGTGTGGTGGACTGAGCCAAATGACAGCCACAGCGCAATACATCACGGATATAGATAGGGCGTGTGCTCTAAATCCTCTTTCAAAAAGATTTTGAGAACGCAGAAGAAGAAAAGTCTCTATCTCTCTCAATTAAAAAAAAAAAAATTAACAGCAAGACAAGAGTGATCCATTTCCCAAATAATAGTCATAACTTCAGGAGTCAACAATAATACACTTTCTTTGTGAAAGTTGATTAAATTTGTTTAGTTAAAAAACAGTAGTGCATGTCTGGTCTTCGCGACCAGCACTGGACACAGCCGTACAAGGCCATTGCAGTATGAGAGAAATGCGTGCAGAATATGTATGCGTGTGTGTGTGTTTTTTTTTTACCACTACCTTTTGAGTAAACCAATCGGCCAAGATTTTAGCCAGAGTCTCAAAAGACTTGAGATGAAAAAAAATGGAGAAACAGTTACACTGAAATTTTTTAATAACTTCTACGCAGTCCTAATCTTAAGGGTAACAAATTTCTGGTGCCAATTTTTCTACTTCCGGTAGACAGAAGTTGTTTCTTTTCATTTTAATTCAAAGAAATGAGAAAGCCACTCAGAAAGCTCATGCTCTAACTACTTAGACTTAGGCCCTATCTAGATGCACAAACTGGAAATCAATTTTAATTTCTATACAAATTGAATCGATAAACGGCGCGAAAACGGCTGTTATGTATAAAGAAGATGAGTTTAGCCAGAACAATGTGCACGTGACCATAGAACAAAAGTCATGTGACAAACTTTTTTTCGTGGTTGAGCTCGAATTCCTTCCCTTCATAGAACAAATCTGACCGCTAGAGGGCGCCATTTCTCAAAATGTTCTAAATTTTCCGGGACAAATTTTGCATTTCGATGATCACTGTTCTGCGTTATTCTGGGATGTGGCCAAGCTGGAGTTTATTCATTTATACATGTGTCATATTTTAAAGTGCGCACTGCAGAGTCAATTATTTGATTGCTCTAAATCTGTCAGTTCTTATAAAATAGAGGTCATCGATTTCCGGTAGAGCCTCATCTTCGGCAAGCATGGATTGATTCTAACTCATAACGCGCGTACGCCAAGTGGGAAACTGCTCTGCCTTACGCGAATGCCGACATCTAAGTTGCTGTAGAAATAAAAAAGTAAACAAATTTTAAAAACAATTCATTAAATAATATCTATGTAAATTTTTTGCAAATATAACCCCGCTGTATACTTAGTTTTGATATAATTCTTTTTCTTACAGCTCGTTCAATAAAAATGATACTGTACCATTTCGGAATGGGGCAAGTAAAATTGTGGATCTATTTTCACTCCAAAACAATAATTAATTATTTTTCCCCTCTTGCTCAAATGTCTCTTTCTTTGAATAAAAATAATTATAAAATATGAAAAAGCTTTTTATCTACAATGGAGTGGAAGTCTAATTACTATCAAATAATAAATAGTAAGTATTTCTGAAACCAGTAATAGTAATAAACTTAAATTAAATAGTACTAACCGAGACATTATTAAAATTATTTTAATTTCAGTTCTCAATTCAGACTCAATTCAATTGTGATCTGTGTGCCAATCATGCCCAATGTGAAAGTGAATGAGAATGTAGTTTAAACTAAGCCTAAACCAAATTTAACTAAATAAATGAAGTCTAAGTTTTATTGACTCTTGGCAGTCGTCATTATTCGCAACATTTGAATTTGAGTAATTTTAGTTTTAGAGATGAGTTACTAATGACAATGACATAGTAATAGTAGTAGTAGTGAATAAATAATTAAATTAGGACCAGATTGTCTGCCAGAATAGTCTGATTACTGATTAGACTTAATTAAGACAGCTTAGTTTAAGTTCTAATTGTTAATAGTATTTATACTAATACTTAATAATTAAATAATAATTGTCTTCCAATGACAATGCCCATTCTCATGTTATGACTGTTATGTTATGTAACTTGTAAGTTAGGGAGTAAGGTTTTAAGCTTGGTACTAGTACTAGGACTAGGTCTTCAATTAATTTTCTTAATTATAATTAAGACTTGAGTGACATATTGAGTCTCAAGTTGAGGCTATGGCGAATTAAGGGTGGTGGTGATGGGGCTAAAGCCAGGGGCCCCAGGGATTTAAGGGCCCCAAACGTAATATATTGTATAATGAAGGTCGCTGGACTGGGCCCCAGTCGGGATTGCAGCCAGGGGCCCCAGGCAATCTTGATCCGCCCCTGAGTTGAGGGTTGGCTATTCTCAAATATTTTTAAAAATATTATTAATTAAATTAATAAAGCAAAACACAAAAAAATGAAATCAAAACGATGGAAAATATTGCTAAGACTGTGTCTCATTTCTCACTCAAGTGTTACTTTAAGACATGTTACATAAAGGCAATAAAGGTCCAATGAGTTCTAAAAATATTATATTTGAAAACTTATTACAATTATTATTTTTAAATATATTTAAAAAATATTCAGGATTATTTTATTGCGATTTCTTAATTATTAATATCCCACTGTGAGTATAAATATGTGTATCAGCGTATGTGTGTGTGTTTTTTTTTGTGAGATGAAATAGGTTATTTTTATGCCTGTTAATGTTGCGCCTCTAACAAGGCAATATTTTAATATTTGTTTTGGTTGCAAATTTCATCTCTACACTTTTTTCTTTATGTATTTTAGAGATGTATTTTATCCAGCCGTTAGAAAAAAATTATTGGCTTGACTTTTGCTCCAGATGTTTACATTCATGTTCAATGTTAAACTAGCCAATGTTGTAATTACAAAACATAGTCACTGTTTTCTTTATTTTATTTAATACGGAATACATAGGATCATTTTTCCACTTTTCTTCTTATCATTTAATGGTTATTCTTATATTTAAATAAACACTTTATGTATTTTAACATTTTAAAAGTTACTTATAAATAATTTAAAAAAAACAATAATTTATTCTATGCATTAGAGATGGAGGGCACATGAGTGAAACCAGATTACAAACAGATATGCTGTCCTTTCTTGGTATTTTAGGATATATGCAAAAATGTTTTTCAAATCACCACCTTCAGTTATTTATTTGAAGGGTACATTTCATTGGTAAGGGCATGAACAATAATATCAAACTAATAAACCATATTTTACCCTTCCTTAGGATTCATTATTTCAATAAATATTATCTGGCTAAATAAAAAAAATCCTATTCACACTGAAAAATGGTTCTGCTACACTTTGAATGGAATGGATGTTTTAAGACAGTTTTCGTGAACCAAGGAAATCATATGAAAACATTAACGGATGAACAACAGATAAAAGCTTACATTAAAAAATATTTTTAAAATATCAAAACACATGTGGGATATTGCGAGAATTATTTGATGGCATTGTACATGCTTCAAGTAATAACTGATTAGTTGTCTATTGGTCCAAGTGTGTGTGTGGAATAGCTGTACGCATTTGAGTTTTGGTTATTTCTACGTCCACTAATTTGCGCACCTAACTAGACTTTGAGTATTTATCTTCTTAGACCATTCATATTTGTTTGAAATTACGGCTTAATGTTCTTTATTGTAATATATTTTCGGCTTCAGCATCAGAAGTGTGTCGTCGTTAGAAAAAATTATATTGGAAGCTGTAATGATTTTTTTGATAACTTAGTCAACTTAGGCAAATAACAACATTAAATTGCCAGCAACTAAATTTATAAATAGAAAGATTCACATGGTATAGCATTTAATGCATGAAGCAAATGATAAGTGATGAAAGCAATGCCAATGTTTTTAGGTCGGAGATTTATTCATGTCAGGTGAATTAATACTATACATTTTTTTTTCTGGAACGTTTGCTCCATAAACTGCCCAAAAGGAATAGATATATATTTTTTTTAAATCTGTACTGATAAAGACGGAAATAGATTATCTATAGGGATTATATGCACGGGTGAAAGAGTGAAGCTAAAGAATTGAACAAATATTGTTATATTGAGTGGCAACCTTCTGATCTTTTTAAAGTACTTTTCTTTATTGGTAGGGGCAGGAGTCAATAATATTGCCCAACTGTGAGTGGCTCAAAGTACTTTTCTTCATTGGTAGGGGCAGGAGTCAATAATATTGCCCAACTGTGAGTGGCTCAAACACTATAGCTTAGCAACAGTTTATTTTGCACAACTTAAGGTAAAGAGTAAGGTCGTGGGGCTTTTTTTAAAATATCTTTTTTATTTCATGGTGTAGAGCCTTTACCCCTTTCCAAATTCACAATTTTTCATAAATTGACCTCAAAATCTCTTTCAGATGTGAGATGTCTTAAGTCCTGAGCACTATTATATATTACAACTTGCAATCAGTTCTCAATTAATTTATAGACAAGAAAGTGTCACAACTAGGCTAGTGCTATTCTGCTTTATCTCATTGCCTCCAGAATTGACCCACAGTGTTGCAAATTATAAAATTTCTCCCAACGAAGGCATAACAGAACTGGTTTGATAACCTGTAAGCTGAAGACTTATTTGTGCTTCTTGTAGTTTTAGATTAAGTTCCAGCCTAGAAGCTTAAAATTCTCTCAGTATAGTTATAGACACTATTGGCTACCCATATACTGATAGTGAATAAATTAGCAGGAGGATTAAATTAAAGACAGTTTTGTTACTTATTCATTGTAAACCCAGCTATGTATAAAACTGCTTGCCATTTTTATTAATATTTAAATTTTGTTACAAATAAATTAATACAAAAAATAATAAAGTAAATGTTTTTATTTAATTACAAGATTTTGATTCAAAACTGAAATAGAATTTATTTTGTTTATTGGTATATTATCATTTGGGATATTAATTTGATAATAGCATTTAGTTTGATATTTTTAATATTTATTTTGATATCTTTACTTTTTAATATTATTTTTAATTTTTTTTATTTATTTATATCTAACAGGCATTATTGGAAATAAAGAAGACTGAAAGTCAATTTCAACCCTAGACATTAAAACGTAAGTGATTTTTAAAATACATTGCTACACACAATTTCATTAATGCATACTTCATATTTTTTACTTATGTATTTTTTACAGTGGCATGGCTAGGGATTTGGGGGCCCAGGGGGCTTGGCCTCTTTGGGGCCCCATCATTTTGACAGATGGCGTAAAATATATTAAATGTAAAAAAATCTTTTTAAAAACTCCTTTGGGCCCCACCCCAGTTCAAATTTGGACCCCCCTCCCCTAGCTACGCCACTGTTTTTTTAATGCCATAATTACATTTATTGTAAGTTATTGTAATCCCTCACTCAAAGACTACATGGGTCGCATACCAATGATGTTACTTTTTATATTGAATACAGCATTTTTGTTCCAATGCTGAGTTATAATGTTTTCAACCTACCACAGGCAATAGTAACTTTACCGTATCTTATCCAAGCATATTACAAAAGACAAGTGATGTGCTTACCTTAAAATGTCAGCTTATTATAATTCATTTAACAAATTTCAAAGTTTTCTAAATGATTCTTCTCTGCTACTGCCTTTAGTCACACACCGCCTATTTCATCTTGGATTTTCTTCTGGCAACCCCACCACTTATTATAATGGTCATTTAAATGTTAACTGATAACTAGTAAACATCTAATTATCTAATTAGACCTGAGAACTAGATAGGGAAACCTGCATAAGTTAGAGAAAGGTAATTAAAAATTTGATGTTAAATTATTATTATTAATCACTTGTCACACCAGTATGTCACCTTAACATATATTTATAATATATTTAACTGATATTAAAAAAATATTTTCAGGTACAGAAATTATAGAAACAAATAATCTTCAAAAGTAGCAAGATTATCAAGAACATTTTTTTACGAACACATGTAGAGAAACTCCTTTAATGGAAGCTAAAAGATTCCAAGCCCTTAAAAAACACATCCCATAATGGCGGATGTGGCTAATGCCTTGAAAGCTGTGACTTCCTCAATTACTGACTCTGGCAATATTGTTCCCCCTGAATCACCAGAGTCTGTTCTTCTGTCTCCAAGTGTCAAAGAAGCTGTTGATCGTATTTTGCCAAAGTCAGCTACTCAACTTTTACAACAGGACCTTGCTTTCAATGGAAATCCCTTATTAGGGTCTCAGGGCTCAAAGATGGTGGCAGTGGGCTCTACATTACCACTCATTAATTCAGAGCTAATGCCTTGCTCATTACCCATGTCACCTGATACCATTCCTTCCACAACGTCTGCCAGTGGATTAGTTACAAGTGCTTCTTGCGACACATCCTCTATTTCATTTTTTTCTTCAGTTGAGCCTAACAATGCAACCCCAGTCACCTCTTCCATCAAATTCAGTCAAGATTTAAAAGACAATAGATCAGCAATTGTCAGTGATGAGTTAAATAAAAAAGTTGGAAAGATTAGGATTTCAAAAGCTGATTTGGAAATTATTAGCTCTTGTGATGTCCTACAGACTGAACAAAGAGCTTCAAAACAACACAGCTCACAAGAACCTTCTTCTAATGAGGATGTTGATTCTGAAGACATGTCCAGGTGTTTCTCTGGCATTTTAAAGGAGAAGAAAAAGCGCAAGAGGACTAAAAAGAAATCAAAAGCTAGTCTTGATAACAGTCCATGTTTGCTTAATAATGTGAATTCCAATGAAGAACTTGGATACAATAACTCCAGTCCCAATAACTGTGACTTAGATTCTTCCTCAATTGCCTTAAAAGAAATTTTATCCACAAGGAATGATAAAATTACTACACATAATGATTTTTCATTGACTCTCGAAACCTCTACAGATTCCATTCTAAATGCTGAGCAACGAACTCAGGCATGTTCTGAGGTAGCCAAATCTTTACCCAAAGATACCTCCAATGGAGGATGCGCAGTATCAGGGGAAGATTTCTCAAACATTTCAACATCTTCTTCAAAGGAAAACCTTATAGCTCAAAGGAGGCATTCTGGTCAAGTTTTACCATTAGTGGTACGTTCTCACTATCATGTTATAAAACATAAGAACAAAATAAAAAACACATTCCTGCCATGTTTTGTTGTTCTTAGCAAACTTAACAGTCACGATGTCGAAAAGGTACCATTTTGCCACATGACAGTTTTGCCGTTAGCACTTCGAGTCAAGCATCTTTATGAACTTTGCAACAAAGGCTCTATCATGTGTAAGAAAAATAAAAGGAAAGGAGTTATTATCGTAGAGGAGCCCTTATACAAAAACATATTTGAAGAAACCATTCTTCAAGAAAATTCAGAAGATGAATTTGAGAATGTGCGGGGCAAAAGAAGTCTAAGAAAAAGAGATAAACATATAAGTTATGTAGAGCCATCTGAGGATGATATTTTAGATGATTTCTCAAGGAAGCGATCACGTTCTAAAATCAAAACGACAGAATATAACCCTGTGGCAACAGAGCCACAAGAGAGCAAAAAGAAAAAGAAAACTTCTGAGAGCCCTGAAGCAATCCCAAACCTAACATCTGAAAAAAAAGTGAACAATACTAAAGAGGCAGCTGTGTACCAAAATCCTGTAACAGGGGGTACTGTTTCAGAGATCATTGTTTACCCTCGAAGCAAGATCGCTCAGCCAGATCCATATATTTCCAGTACTAGCAACACTGTACCCTTGAACACCGGTGGAGAAAAAAAGGCTAGAGACAAAAGTTCATCCAGGAAAAAGGTCTCCACTCTGCCTCCTCTGTCTACCTCATCGAATTTTTCTATTTTACCTAATGCATCACCTCATAGTATCCTTCAGCTACCGCCAACTTCTTGTTCTCAGTTTACTGCTCTGTCTGCTAGATTACAAGGCCCTTTGACTCCTGTAACCTCAACTAGCAATGCTCTAGTGACAGGCATTTCAGGGTCTCCACTTCGGGCAATCTTAGCACCGAAACCTCAGTACTGTGTTATGAAGGTAGATGGAAAAGATGTGCTTTTACAGCTGCTACCAACAAACTCTGTCCAACAAACATTGCTGCTGCCAGGTGGGAAAAAGTTAGTTGTGCCTAACTCCGCTCCATCACCACAACAACAGGCCGGTGCTTTGGGCCACCCCCATTTCCCAAACTCAACACTTCCAATGTGCACACAAACAATCTCTTTGCCTTTAACAACTATGACTCCTGCAGCTCAGCCTAATATTGTCTCAACATCTGCCTTTCAGAGCATGATAGGGATTCCAATGGTGAGCAGGGGTCTAGACCCCAGTGCTCCAAATATTTCATTATCAGGATTACCTGTGATATCGGCTTCTCAGTTAGCGAATTTTGCAGCCAGTGTCAGACCACTGTCTTTCACAGCGAGTGGTCTAATGCCACAGACCTCCTTCCCCAGCTTACCCACCACAGCTACGACTGTATCTCTGTTTACAGTTTCTTCTACTGGAACTACTTCATCCATACGATTTACTAGTTCTACAACACCAGCATTATCAACATTAGCCCCCATGGCAGCACCCAATTCAACAACAGTTGTCCGTAGTGTTCCAATAAGACCTGGCCTCCATGCAGTTGTACCAAACCAGTCAGCGTCTTTGCGTTCCATACGTATCTTTGTACCAGGCTGTACTGCTACGGGAACACCAGGTCGTTTTGCAACTTTAGGCAGTGTTGCTAATACTAGTCCACTCACTAGATTGTCAGCCAGCAGTGACCTTTTACCTCAACGTAAACACAGTGCAGACCAAGGCTTAACAGCAGAACAATATGCTGCAAAGCGAAGAAAGCTTGAGAAAAAATACCCTCTTCCTCCTGGAGTTGTCATTAAAACTGAGTCACTAGACACTCCTCCATCTTTACCTGTCAACACGGTTGCCAGGTCTCTCCTCCCTGCAAACATTCAGTTAGTTTCCTCTTTATCAAGAACTTCTGGCCAGACTATCAGAATAATATCTCCCTCACTGGCTAGTGCCCTGTCAACAAGAACGATCAGGGGTAGCAATCCAGGAGTCATTTATAAAACAGCATCAACAGGAGGACGCCAAACTGTTTTAATACCAAACTCTCTTGGCCAAATGTCAGCAGTAATCTCTTCCACACCAGTTACCATATCTTCAGCCACGACAATCACCACAACAAGCACATCTCTTGCCACTTCTTTGGGCACTGCCATCACCTGTCTGACCACTAGCAGCATTTCAGGAGGCATGAGTAATATACCAACAAGCTCAATAGTGTCAGCCACGGCTCCATCAGCTTTAGTAACTGTTTCCAAAGAAAACCCTACCCCTCCAATTTGGAGCCCAGCTTTATCTTTGTCTACAAATACATCATCTTTAAAAAACCCAAGTGACTCAGGACTTCTCAACCAAACTTTAACTGGTGAGATTTCTACAGTTCCTACAATAGTTAGTGGTCCATCCTTATCACCAGCTTTATCATCAGCTCAGACTTTAATCATGTCATCAGAATCTAGTAAACAATTAAAAGATGTGCCAAGTGATGCAGCTTTACTAGAAAGCACAAGAATTGGGCTTCACACGTTCAAGGCGTTTGTTGAGGCTCAGGAATCCATGGGTCTTAAAGGAGAGAGATTAGACAAATTGAAAGACATTCTCCAAAAGAAGGAAGAACACTACAAGCTACTTAAGGATAAAGTCAAAATCAGTACATTGTCTCCTGTGTCACACACAACAATCGTTACAAATAAAGCTGATACAGGGATCAGTACTTTAAGAGATGGAAACTCGCTTAGCAATTCTGAAACAGATCCCATAATCTTATGTAAGTATATTTATCTTGCTCTTTGTCATAAAAATAATTTGTCTTGCTATGCTCACTCATATGAGAAACTAATTATTTTTGTGGTTATGTCAAAATATTTTTTAAAATTTGAATGTCTCTCTCTCTCTCACATCCTACAAAAAATATTTAAAAATTCAAGATTCATTTCTAGGTCTATATTCTCTACTAGGGAATATTAAACTTCCTAAAATGTACAAAAGTATTTAAAAATTGTAAATGCTCATGGTTCCCTTTTCCAAAATTAAAATATAATCTCAAACAATGACATCATATAATATTAAACAGCGAGAATCACTATACGCTTTTTAACTGCTATGGACTGGATCCATTACATAAATAAAAATCAAATGCTGTTATTTTTGTAGATATTGTCTTGCAAAAGATATGGAATTTGTTTTTTCCCTTAAAAGTAAAAAGAAGGCACATTGGAAGTGTGTATATACTTTGTCTAGCTCAAGGGTCATCAAACTACATCATTTCATCTGGCCTGTGGGTGATACTTGAATTTGCTTGATAAAACGAATGTAACACGAAACTTTGTGATACAACTAAAATTTAAACATTTTAAAATGCAAGGAATTACAGTTATAAAACAGTGCTTAAGATAGCAGAACAAAGAAAAACCATTTAATGATGGAATCTTCATCAAAGATTGAAGCATCTAATGAAAAGTGTCTTATGAAAGTTTATACATGTAGAGTTAGTAACCTTTGAACAACTTCATTTGTGCAGAGAACAGGAGAAATTGGTGAGAAGATGGATTCATAAGAAAGCAAAAAAATTGAGGTATTATCTAGCACCAAATGAGTCTTCTGATCTCATGAGTACATCACAAACTCTCATGTTAATTCATGTTATCAATTTGGACAACCAGATAACAGAAGAGTCGGTATCACTTAGCAACATGCTTGGAACAATAACTAGAAAAGTAATTTTTATGAGTGTAAAGAATTTTTAAAGTGGAATCTCGGTCAGGTGAGATGTTTCAGCTGTAGCCATGTTGTTTTTATAGTTTTCACTAACTGGAAACAAAATAAGTATTTTTCAATGGTCAACGGAGAAAGCTGTCATCATTAAAAAAAAATACTAGAATAAGAAAATGTTTAATTTGATCCATTTCACTGTTTCAAAGAGTTGATTGCTAAAATCCCTAAGGATATATAATCTGTTATCTTGCCCGTTCGAAAAAAGTTTGGTGACCCCTGGTTTAGCGAATAGCCTTTCTCTTCCGCTCACTCATTCTAAACTATTTGACCACTCCTTTGAAAATTTTTTTGGTACTAATTTAGATCATTTTAGTACTCTCCACTTCCATTAGGGAGGTGGACTGGTGGGTGGGGATAAGCTGCAAATCAATGGTATTAATGAAATTATTTCTTGACACATACATTAGATTTTGTATCTTTTTTGAGTACTATACATTTCTTAATTAATAGAAAATTATTTTTAATGAATGATTCCTTTTTAATGTGAATTTTAAAATTTCTTTGTAGAACCATATCTGGAGGTGTCAGAAAGAGACAACAAAGACTATGGTGAGGAATTAAAAACAGCTTTCAAGTTTTCAATTTGAGAAGAAAAGAAACAAGGAATATAAAATTCTGAATGCACAGAATATGAGATACATCTGAGTTGCACAAAGACCTTAAGTGTGTTTATCTAATAAATGAATAATCAAAACCAAGCCAGAAAATAAAGACAGAAAAAATTACCCCTTCATATGGTGAGAAACAAGGTATTTGTATTGGGATCATTTCAGCTATAATTTCTCCAACTATATTAAGGCACTTTGTATCAAAGAATTATTAAATTGTGGTGCATAAATAAAAATTTAGTATTTGTCCATGTGTAAACCAAATTTCATTAAATCTCTTATTTAGTTTTGTTGGATAATTCTTAATTTGAAAAAACTGTACGACAAAAGAATGAAGTAACATGTTATTTTTCATTTCTATGATATTTATAAAACTCATTTATTTCTCATTATATTTTTTCTATTGTCTTGGCTGTTTTTTAAATTTAAAAATAATTACTATTGCTCATAAATAAGATAAGTGGCTTATAATGATAGTTGTGAAAAGATATGCAAATTCAATTCCCTTAATTTGTCGTTTATAAAGTTAATTTATGGCTAAGCATTAAATTGAACCTCATTCAATAGAAGTAGATGTATTTCTTCTAAGCAACACAATTAACAATTCAAAGTGATAGCTAATATATTTGTTGTTTTGATTTAGTGGAGAGGCTAAAAAATATTTCTTGACTCACTGAATTCTGCTAGGAACCATACTTATGACACAAATTTACTTTAAAAGAAACAAATATTCCACAATAATGAAACATCACAATTAATAAGTAACCTTTAACTCTTTTCCTGCCAGGGGATTTTACTCGTTCATGCCAGACCATTTTTTTAGTTTGATTATTTTTTAAGGGTGATTTTAACTATCGTAAAATTTTTATATAAATGTCTAAAGCAACATTGGTGTATCTTACATCAAAAGAAAGGAAATTGAATAGAGAATACAATAATGTAGAAGCAAATAAAATATCAAACAAAAAAGAATTTACATTATAAGTTTTTGTGATCAATTTTTGTGTTTTAAATTTTCTTTGTTTAAAAATCTGAACTGACTAAACTAAAAGAAAGCCTGCATTGCTGTAATCTCCTTAAATTATCGCATTATAAATTCCATTTATGAAATATTTTCTTTTTAAATTTTGAAAATATCCCATGTAGTTTTAAAGTTATGACAATTTTTATATTTATGATGTCCATGGCAGATAACTTTTTTCAATTATTTCCTTATATAGAAACCCAACTGTCACCACTACTCTTTTTTCCATATAATGCTGTATCATAAGGATCAAAATCTTAAATAAATCCTAAAACTAATGTTTTATTATTGTTTTCAAATGTTTCTGCATCAATAATTCACATTTAAATTAATAAGATAGCAATTAATACTATAATAAATCACTATGTTCGTTGAGTAGGTGTGGCCATATCTTTGTTTACAAAATAAATCATAACAAGTTGCTAATTTTATCACTACTGATTGTAAACACATGCTATTTCTAAACAGAAAGGAAGTAGAAAAGAGTTACCTTTCATTTGTAAACTTTAAAAGTCTAATGGGACACTGTAAGCAATGAAATAAATCACAAACTTGACTAGGCAAGATCATAGATCAGATATATCGAAGATTGGCAGGGAAAGAGTTATTAGCCTCTAGTTGTTAGAGGTCAGAAAATTTCCATGGGCCCAAGAAGAAAACATGATTTTCTTTGAGACAGATTTGATTAGAAGTTGTTATTAAATTGAGACCGTGATTTAAAAAAAAAAGAAGTGGTTGTTCTAATTGGAAAATTGTCTGAGCTCTCCTTTCTTCTCAGGAATCAACACTGAAATGCACATGTGCGCTCAGAACTTAAGAATGGTAAAAGGTAATAAAACTGAGATCAGCTTCCCAGTCAAGCAGTTCTGTATCATTAAAGTGCCTATAATAAGTTTAAAATAAACAGGCCATATGAAATGGGAAAATTTGGCAACAATTTAATTAAGTAAGGCTGGAATGAATAATTTGAGATTCATTCCTAGTTGCCAGTTATTTTAATGTGATATTTTTCAAAGTCTTAATTGATATGTAATGGCATGAATTGTCTTTGAATGTGAAGGTGGGGCACGATTATTTTAAAATTAGGAGCTTGATAAAAGTGCGTAATGAGGGGTTAGCCTTAAATTATTTCATATAAAGAAAAGTCTTATTTTTTATTTTGTGAAGTTAAGAAAATGGAGAGTTGAAGCATCCCAGCAGGTATTAATTATGTGGTGATTTCTTGCTGCAAATGCTACATTTTTAGTTTAGCATAATATCCATGACATATAAAAATAAAACATTAGAGATTAAGGTTTAATCAGTAATCTTTACTTTTTTTTATAAAGTGAATTATTTTATTATTTTAATTCATGTTTGTCATGTAATTTTAGTAGTAGGAAAGTTAATGCATTGCTGTCTTGACATTTGTTTTGCTGGCTATTACTAGTATGTAAATTAACATGTTTCATGAGATTATAAATATTCCCTGACAGTGATCAACTGTAAATACCATACCTTTTGATTTTTAAATTCCTGCCACACATTAATCGTATGTCATAAACTCCACGTGTTTTTGTTTTTTTATATAGAAAAAAATTAAAAATTAAGACCCCTTTTAAAACATTTTTTTTTCTCTTATCAAACAGGCCATCCACAGCTCTCTAATTTCCTAAGAAGTATCTCTTAACTTGACAATTTTCCAAGCGCTCCTCTTCTCTCATTGTTTCTGTAAGATAACTTAGTGAGCAAAATCTCAGTGGCTCCAACATTAAGATCTAGTCCTATAACTGGGTGCTGAATGGGTGCAAGTTAGTTGAGACTGGATGTTAACTACTAATTTATTTAATAATGTATCTATCATAAATGTAACAGTGTTGGTGGTGACTAGTAATTTATTTTGAAATTACAAACATATATATATTATAATATATATATTTTGTAAGTTCCGATTCAGCTTTTTTGTTTTTGATTTTTGAACAAGGAAAACGTAGTGTTATATGCTTTAAAGGAATAATTAAATCAATAAATAAAAGTGTAGTCATTCACAATTAATATTTTGAGTACTCAGTAACTAAACAATTTGAGATTTAATTTTCAAGTCAAAACATTAGGTTTATTAACAAACATTTCACCGTATGAGTAGGCATCTTAAATTGTTACATTGAAATAGTGTGATTCTAATTGGTAAAATAATTTTTAATTTTACATTGTGCTATATCATTTGGTTATTTGTAGTACAGATGATTAAATTAACTATGAATGTAGCTAATTTTAATTTATCACTATAAATTATAAGAGAATGTTTATTTAGTTTTCCAAATATAACTTTTTTGTTTGTAATTTTCTGTGGAAAAAATTGAAGAAAGAGTTGAAAACAATATTCAAATATGGGGTAGCAAAGCTGCCTTTAAAAAATTGTATTAGCCTCATTTTAATATTTAAATGTATATTTCTTTGTGACTTCCAGGTATGAAAAATATCTAAAATTTAAGTGAAAGCTCTTAATTGTCAATTGTCTGAATTTTTTTGGATAGAATTGAAGTTAGCAATTATTTGTGTTAACAAGTTACAAGTACATTTTGTACTTTTAAATAGGTTTTTTTTGGTATCCTGACTTTCTTTACTTGCACACATGTTGATCTTATTTTCTTTTTATTTAGAGAAAAGGGATCCTCAAACTCTTTAGTTAGCATATCCCTCTTTCACCATCGGGGTAGACTTGTAAAGTGTCTCTATATGAAACAATACCAAGACCCCAATTTTTTTTTTTAATTAAAAAAATGTTTGAAAACTTTAGAATAAACATTCAGTTTTTTCCTATTGAAATATTGAACTTTTGAATAAACATTAACTTGCTCTATTTTCTATGGCAATGCAGGTTTTTGAGGATCCCTGATCTAGATAAATGTATTATTTTAACTTGTATAAGAAAAACTTTTGTGATATTCTGATTTCATTAAAGCAAATTTTAAACAAATTACAATGCTAGTGCAATCACTAGGATTTTTATGAAACACTGTTAAATGATGAACAAATGATGAACACTATTACTACTGGCTGTTGCAGTGAGTAGGATGGTGTATACACACACTCACAGACACATATATGTTAATAAATGAATTAGTATTAATGAATATATATGAAAATGTAGCATCCAGCTGATCCAGCTACATATTTCCCATTAGTTATTCCTTTTCTAAAAAATCTTGCAGCTCAAGTCTGTCACATCAAAAGTGGCGACACGTTTACAAAAGCTTCAATCAAGGTACATAATGTTAACCCTGAATAATTTAAGTTTTAACATCATGTTTTTCTTACAAAAATACATTCAAGTAATACAAACTTGATTTGGTCAGGAAAATGAATAGATTATAATGAGGTTCGTAAAAAAACAACACCTTTTTAATGGAAACATTGCCACAGATTATTTTAAGATATATACAGGGTGGCTGTGAATTTAAATTGTAACAATCAGATGTCAGGCTTCAAAGATCATAAGTTAGAGCATTTCTTTTGATTGTAATGGATTTTAAAAAATTCAGAGCCCAAATTTAAATGTTGATCATCGAACCAATATCAAATTTAAATATATTTGTTATTACAAAAAGAAATTGTAAATACAATGATTTTACAGTAGTCACTTGTGACTTATGTTTAATTAGCTTCCATTTTTTTTTTCAAAGACAGGAATATTGTTAAAATATTTGTTAAATTGCTTCTCAAACTATAATTTTAGGAAAATAATGTCATTATGAAAAAATATTTGTGTTTACATAGTCACTTGTGCAACTTGTATTGCATAGATGGTGGAATTCAAATGTAATGGTCTTGTAGGCATTTGAAAAAAAAATACAGAATGTCTCACATCAACTGTTGAATAGACAGAAATGCCTAGATAGTTACCAAAGTTTGCAGTTATTACCAATTTTTTAATCCAACGTGAAATTTGTAAACAAATTTAGTATTACTCTAATTGATCAGAGGGATCTGTTAGATTTTTGTTTTTAAATTTATTTTTACATTGTTGGTCATATACTGATATTTTAAAAATACCATTTTAAATAGTTGATACAAGTTCTGTATTTTTTAAAGATGAAGATGCCTTTGTTATTTCATAAAGCTCATTGTATGTGAAAGCAAATTTATCTTTGCTTTTTTTAGAGTAATTTCAACAAGTACTAAAGATTGAAAGCACTTAAATTATTCTGACTCATTATTTATAATGCCTCATCTCATTTGTACATAGATAGAATAACAGATGTTTAAAATAAACATGGTATGATACAATATAGATTAGCGTTGTTTAAACCTGTCTGTGGAGTAAGTTTATAACAAATATTACACATTTGTTCTGAATTCATAGCTTCTTATTAATGTCTATTGAATCACAATTTCAATGTACACTAACAAATAAGAATTTTTTAAAATAGGTATGCTATAAATAGTTGCAATTAAAATATATTTTCATGTTAATGACATATTGTCGAATTCAGTGATTATTGTGCGATTTGTTTCATGAGATGTGTTTATAAACACTTATATATATATATATTTTGTTTTGTTTTGCCATTGTTGTGTCTTGAAATAAACATGTTATAATTCATGAATCTTAAACAGGTCTGAAGAGACTTTTTTATTTTAAACTAAATGAATAAATTTATAGAAACACTATAAATAACAGAAAATTTAGGTTGAAAATCCAAACAATATATCCAGTACATTTAAGAGAACCCCTTTAATTAAAAAGGAAAGTGTATGTGACATCCATTCTCAGATTCTTCAATTTTGAGACCTTCTTATACTTCTTTTTTTCATGATTCATATTTTCTCATTCAGTGTAGAAGTTGTTGGTAGAAAGTACAATGACATCATTCTAAGTCATATGTAAACCCCTTAACCCATTACAATTTACATGGATAAGGTAAGGTGATATAATCTTAAATTGGTTTAATGTAACAGTAACTTCTGGAATTTTACTATATTGACATTTTAAAAAATAACTTTTAGGAAATCTTCTGTTCATCAATGTCTTAATGCATTAGCGGTTTAATATTAACATTACCACAAAGATATATACTAGGTAATATGGAGAATTTATCTGACCACCGTTGGGGTTAGAATTAGTATTTGGCTCCGATATTTTGATCTCTTGGGTTCTATCATTGAGCCACTTAATAGCTAACTGGTCGTCTTGCAACAAAGGCAACATGGTCACCCTTGTTATATTATTGTAGTAATTCAACCAGTTCACCTAAATGTTGCCACATTAAAAAATAAAAAGAATTAATTAGAATTTGGATTCATTTGTTAAGGATATATAATATATATAAATTTAATACATGATCCAAATTACTATTTATTTATATCTTAATAGCCTTACCTTTGATTACATCCATATTATATATGTCATGTTCACTACAAACTTTTTAAAAATATCACTTACAAAGAATCTTAGCTAAAAAAGTAATATATCAAACCTGATCATCATTTAACAAGCTGTAGTCAATGAGGTCAGGTTCAAATGGGACCAAAGTGACTGGTGTGAACTGAAGAAAATTCTCACCTGCAGTCTTATACTGAAGTTTTGTAGAACAATTCAAATTTAAAATTAATTTTCAATGTTTGTCTTTGCTTTCACAATACTTATGATATGAAAATGAATGGAGTTAGTAGAAAAAGTAACAAGGAAAATAAATAATTTAAAAATAAAATCAGTGTATTTTTTTAAAAATAAGCCAGTTCAGTATAGTGTTAACAGGTGTGTGTAAAGTAATCATGTAAGTGAGGGTTAATTCATTTAAGTAGTCACATACAGCAACATTCAAGAAATTCAAATCGAATACAAAAATTTACATGAATCATTTTGTAAGATAATGAAATGAAAGCTCTGTGTTAACTTTAAAGTAACAAAGTCTTTTCATTAGAATTATTTTTTTTGTTAAAAATGTCTTCAAATATATGAATGTACAAAAACTGTCAAAGGCTGCACTGGAAAACCTAGAGTAAAAGATGGCAGATTCCACATCTTAGGTACTTGTATTGTCTTAATAAATCAATCATACTGGTATAATGTTAAAGTTAGCTTTCCCTTTTCTTAAGTTGTTCAGTGTTTGCATATGATTTACTTACTTTTAGAGAAAAGGGGTTTTGCCAACTACTTACTTTTGGTGTAAAAGGTGCCACAGTGACAATTGTTTCCAACCTGATCCCAAAGTTTCCATCTTCATAGTAGCCTGGTTCTGTTAAAATAAAGGAACAGCTAAGAGGGAGAGAGTAATTTATTGTAGATCAATAACTGTAAATACAGAGTTAAATATTTCCTGCAATGTTCAACTCTTCTGGTGTTAGACATACATTTTAAACATTATGTACTTCAATTTCTTAGAATGGTTCCAAAGTAATGAGCTATTAAAACTAAGCATCACATAGCGCTTTTGTTTGTTTGATTAAATAAATGCTCACCATCAGAGTAAAACTCATATGTTTTTAAAGGTTTTTCAGATGAAGATGAAGATGAGATGTAGATTCGGCCAGGACCTGGATAAAAATTAAAACCTTGTTATATGGTGGGTAAAAGTAAATGTCTTCACTTCAAATTGTTATTTATATTATCTTAACCCTATTTGCTACCTTTGCATTTATTGTGTTCCATACAGAACTTGCATTTGAAATAATGACTTAGAAATATAAATTCTAGAAAAGTTTTAAAAAGATTTTTCTAAAGTAATATAATTAGGTCCTTTTGTTACCTTCATGAACACTGAGATAAGCCCCTATTCCATGACCTGTCCCGTGTCGGAAAACAAATCCAACATCCCACAGTTGGTATCGTGCAAGAGCATCAATTTGACGACCTGTAATTTTGAGGATAATGTACAGAACATCAAACATTTTACAGAAATTTTAGAATACTTTAAATTAAAGACTGCACTGGTAAAATTAATGTTTTCTTTAACCAAATGATAAAAAAATATCTATGAAACCAACCATACAATCCTTGTGGCCATTTTGCATTAGCCAGGTTAATAGATGACATCAAAACACGAGTGTAACATTCCTGAAAGGTAAATGTCAAATTGTAAATGAGAAAAAGTTAAGGGCAATAAATAACTTTATAAGGTCAGTACTTGTCAAAAGAACCAATATCCTTTTTACTTTTAAATGAAATAATTATTAAATAAATAATTAAAATCTGCGCCAGCTAATTGTTTTGTCCATTCAAAAAGCTTATAACAGGATTTTACCTTATGATAACTGGTTGGTGTTCCATAATGCATTGTCCTGGTAACATCAGTTGTTCCATCTCTTGAATACAGAAATATCTTATGCAAATATTATGTAATAATAAGAATATTACAATTCTATCACAATTACAACTTAAGGTACTGTAAAGACAGTCTGTATCCTCTTTTTATATGGTAACTACAGATTTCGTTCACTTGAAATAAAATAAGACCATGAATTTAACGTTGTTATCCTTAAATTCAATAAAAATTTGGAGCAGTAAATCTTTTCTTACTATATACTTGTAGTATATTTAAACATTTAATGAATAAAGCTTGAAGATGAATTCTTCTCCAAGTCCCCAACCCAAAAGAAATAATAATTTTAAATAATCAGATCCGTTTTAAAATATTTTTAAGTTCATGGAATGTTAAGATAACAAAACAAATTTTTAAAATGCTGTGCTTAAAAAATGTTTGAAGTTATTTTTAACTTATAAATTTTCCTCACAGATATTGGCCACCTGAGTCTAAGAGATAGAAGTTGTCTGTTGATATTTTTTTGTCTGTAGCATTCAGGGGGCGGTAGTGAATAATGGCGCCATTGGATCCATAACCAGAAATAGTTTCAAAGCTGAGTCCACGGTTAAATGGAAGTAAACTGAAAATGGTGGAGAAAGTTGATTATTTTATCAAATCAAATAAACAGACAACAAACAGACAGTACTTGAATGTTTAAAAATTGAATGTTAAGTAGGATTTTTGAATGATAAGGTGAAGCATGATAATATGATTATAAAATTTCTTTTAGAGCCAAACAGATTTTAAGATAAAATTTATTTCATGCACAGTTGGAAATGAAAAAAATGGGTATGGTAAAAATATTGAATTTTTAAAGTGGGCGTTCTGAATGTTAAGATTATGCATGGCAATATTTTACCGTCTTCTTTTATCCAGCTCATAACCTGCGCTCACTTCTGTCCAGTGTCGACCCTCTTTAATCTTCAGATAATTATTGAAAAATAAATCAAATCCTATTTTCTTTAAAGTCAAAAAGAGTTTGAAAGTTCACAAACATTTCATGAATTGTTTGTAAAAACAAAACTTCAAAAAAAAAAAAAACACACACAAATTTGAAAAATGTGCTGTGGATTAGACAAGTTATTATAAAATTTTTTGTAAATAATCAGTTGTTAAAAGAACTTTACCTCTTTAACAAGAAATGCTAGGAATTTTATTAATGCAGCTGAATCTCTGTTCTGAAAAAACAAAAATATTATTTAAAGAAGTGTCAAGATTCCATTTGTTAAATAAACAAATAAAAAAGTTTCACACTATTACAGTTGGTGGATCATAGAATAGCTTACATAAGCTTTCTGCATGCCTTCTCTTTCAACAGCATTTTTAATAGACTTGTTCTCTTCTATTGGTGATGTTTCAACTATACTATTATTCTGTTAAGAATAATAAGAAATAGTATGTTTATATTAATTTATATTGCAAAATCTATAACTAAATAAAAGTTAAAATAAATTGGGCCAAAGGTACAAAACTGTTTTGGCTGGCATTATGATATCTTATCTATTACAGATGCTCCATCTATCCAAAAGAAGATTGCATCCTTCGCTTACCTTACACATTTTAAATATGCACTTTTCAATTTTGGCAGTTGTATGAACAGTCAAAATTAATTTAAACTGCTCTATAACATTTATAAATCATGACTGCTAACATAAGTATTTAACAAGTAAATTAAAAATAAATTTTTATAAAATTTATTAGCTACATTTAGTCATATTTCTTTTGTGTTTTGCACAATAATAGTAACAGTCTACTGATTTTGCAATTTTTAAAACTTAACCTCAACAGCAAGATATATTCCATAGTTTGCTTCATTGGAAATCCAAACTTTTTTAGCTGCTGCTAAATCTATCAAATGGGTTTCAAGGATTGTTTCATTGTAATCATGAACCTGTGCACAAACAAAAGATTATGATTTTAGGAATTGCATTATGAAAAATAAAACAATGACATGATAATAAATTGGGCTGTGCAAATTAACTCTTAATTTCTCGATTAATCGGTAAAATGTTTATCGATTAAAATTATTTTAATTGATAAAATAGTGATTAAAATTGAGGAAAATGTTTTAAACAATTTTTAGATTTTATTAGTAAATAAATAATTTTTAATAATTAAAAATAAATTGCTTTTTTTACATACAAACTTCTCCATTGTGAAAATTAAAAAAAAACAACAAACTTTAAACTTTAAAATTAGCTTTTTATAACGAAAATGATATACAAATTTAATCATTATTTTTACTCAATTAATTAAATTAACAATAACAAAATTTTTATTTCATTGGCATTATATTATTATATTGAACTACATGTACTTATATATAATTTAAAAAATGTCAATTGCCCGTTTTTGTTACTTCCCTTGAAATTTTCAGTTTGATGATGTCATACTTCTTATTTTTAGCTTTAAATCAAAATCATCGGTAAATTATTTGGTAATTTTTCAAAATAAATGATTAGATTTATATTAATCGATAACAGCCCTAATAAAAAAATGTGAACACATTACTGTGATATTCTATTTAAAAAGTATTAAAAAAATAAACAATATTTTTATAAAAAAAAGTCTCTTGACATCAGGGCTAATCAGGGCAATCAGGGGGAATTTTTTTTTTTTTTTTATTAAAAAAAAAACGTGTGATCATTTACTAAGCATCAGAATTAAAAAACGTACAAACCCCAGGATATAAAATAAGGGCTGGGGTAAATTAACAAGTTTAAAAACACATGAAGAATGGGGATAAAAAATATAAAAAATAAGGCTGCTGAAATTATCAATTAATTTCTCGATTAATCTGTAAATTTTTTATCTATTAAATTATTTTAACCGATAAAATAGAGATTTAGATTAAAGAAAATATTTTACATGAATTCGTCGATTAATTAATAAATAATTAATTATTAATAATTAACAATAGTTTGCTTTTTTAACGTACAAACTTCTCCATTTAAAAAAAAAAAGATTTTTAAAGTGTAACCTTTAAAATAAGCTGTTTTATAATGAAAATGATATACAAAATTTAACATTGTTTTTACTGAATTAACAATATCTAAATTTAAATTCATTGACATTATATTGAACTACTTAAATTTAAATTTAAAAAAAATCCATTGCCTGTTTTTGTTACTTCCCTTGAAATTTTCTGTTTGATGAAGTCATAATCTTATTTTTAGCTTTAATCTAAATTATTCATTTATTATTCGGTAATTTTTCAAAAGTTAATGATTAATTTTAATTTAATCGCTAATAGCCCTAATAAAAATACTAGGAAAACTTTTTGACATTTTGAGAAATAAAGCTGGACAAGTTATTTTTCTTTAAATATATACATAAATAAAATATAATTTTAAATGATCCCAAGTTCCTTAATTATAAATTGTTAGATTACCTCAACACAGTTTGAAACTCTTTGTTCACAAGAGCCTGTGTCACTAGTTCCCAAATGAGCGGCAAGTTTACTGGTAGTTTCTGGATCACTGGGATCTCCTTGCAGTCTTTTTTCTTTACTTAGAATATACAACCTATTGGAGAAAGTTCTTAATATTAATATGTGAGATGAAGAATTGTGAAATGGGATGACTAAATCAAAATTAGCATTTATTAAATTCCAGCATATCAGTAGCCTACATAACACTAAAACTAAAGTATTAACCAAGTATGGAAATGCAGTCTGTAGTCCAAAAGTATTACTTTAAATTGTAAATGAGTAATAATTTTAATTATCAAAAATTATTTTTTGTTTAAATGTTAGTGCTCCACCTAGGAAAATTCTAATTTTCTTTAAATTGTGAACTTTTAAATGGAAATTTATAAGAGAATAATGTTAAATATTTAACAGATACACAGAAATAATTGTTTGTGGTACTGTTAAAGGAAAAAACAGCCCATTAGAATTGGAAGTAAGCCTACCTGACTTTGTCTGTTTCAACAATAGCAAATCCAAGAAAGAAGGGAGTGTACTCTACATCTGTCCCTCTCAGGTTGAAAAGCCCTGCAATGAAGGAAAAAATAATAAGTTAACTTTTATAACGAAAAGAAAAACAAACGTCAAATTTTATATGTCTTTGTATTTGATTTTACAGTTACAGCTAGGTAGGGTTGACTTTTAAAAATATTTCTCTATAAATCGCATAATGAATACCTTAAAAGCAATGCACTTTCATCATTTTAGCTTTTTATATATATA
>MUZC01004462.1:249780-261709 GCA_002072015.1 Radix auricularia
ATATATATATATATATATATAAATAAGGAATAAATTATATCAATTTTACTCTTACCATTACAATATTTGAAAACTTATATATTATCATTCTCTTCTGTGCAATATACAAAAATTCTCACAAAATAAAATTTGATTAGTTGCTTAAGACAGTTTAAAATTTTTTTCAAATGAATGAAAACAATCATTCTCAATTGAAATTTGAAATCGTTTCACCCTCATTTAATAATGTGGCTCTACTTACACGCAATCTCATCAAGACTAGTCACAACGAATGCTCCCGAGTTTTTGGCCGTGATGGTTGACCTGAGACTCTCGATCTTATTCTGCCAACTAAGTCCTGGTGAAAGTGAGGCACTTTGTTATTTAAAAGTAAATGTTCACCAATAAAGATTTCAGAGGCTTTTAGAGAAATTGTGTTTTGCCATGAACACAATTTGACACAATCTCAGTCACATACATCAACCACGGCCACACCTTTCATTTAAATACACACATCCCTGTCTCAACCACACAATCCCTCTCTCAAAAAACACATCCTTCCTTCAACCACACACATCCTTCCATCCCATCCACACATAATTTACTTCCATCATCTAAATCAGGGGTCTCAAAAATACGGACCGCGGGCAAGATGCGGCCCGAAGACCTTTAAAAAAAAATAATTTTTACCTGTAGATTACCTCAGACCTGTGTGTGCTCGGCCCCAAACTGCTGTTTGACATTTAATGTGGCTCAAAGGTAGAAAAGTTTGGAGACCCCTGATCTAAAGGAATCTAATGTGTTCACACTAACACTCAAATACATTTTTAAAGTAAGGAACTTATCAGAACTGAGCATATACAATACAGTTATAACTTTGATTAACATGTATACTAACTACAATTTAATCGTTAAAATAATAAATATATTGTGCATTCCTCGAAATGACTTTAACTTGAACTTGAACACATGCTAGTGGGACTACGGTATGGTTTTGCTAATAACCTGCAAATTTGATTGGCAGGGCATTTATTGGGTTGTCAGGTCGCTTAGGCCGGTCAACAGTCCAGGTTCTGTCCACTGGATTGTCCACACTGCTGACGGCAACTAGCTGAGTCCCTTTAGACAGCTTGGAGAGTTGCCCTCTCATGTTGAGAAATGAGGCTGAAGAAATGTAAAACGTGAATGTCTCTTTAGAGAGAGAGAGAGAAGGGGGGGGGGCTGAGGGAGGGAGAGAGAAAGAAAGAACAAGGAACAAACTTAATGGGACCTACTATACATGCAACAAGAGAAAATGTAAATTAAAATAAATCACAGTTAGGTCATATTATCCTATTTGTTACAGACGCTCCTTCTATATCAGAAGATTATACGAAAGGAAGGGAATATGCACTTATTCTTAAAAAAAGGATCGACTGCGTATGAAATTAATGATACACTCAATGTGTACAGGCAAGAACTTTTAAAACATGTGGCAGTGGAAAAAACACGTGATGTTATGCTTTAAAAAAAGCTGTTCCGATGCAGAAACGGTATCCTAAATTATACACCACATTTCCTTCGGAACGACATATACAAAACATACATCATTTATTACGAGTGCATTCTAATGTTACCCTTTTAGCTCGGCCATGATCAATGAACCGTATCACAGTGTCATAGACTATCGGATCTCTGATAAAAGGCGACTCACTATGAGTGATCAAGGTCTTGTCGACTCCGATTAAATCACCAGCAGAAAGTTCCGAGTTAAGCCAGGACGTGATGGATGGGGTGCCACTGAGTCCTGGAATGAGGGAAGGTTTAAACTTAAGAGTGGGGCTTTTTAAAGCTATATTTGAACCAGTTATAAAAAGAATGCATAGAAGTGCCCATAATTTATTTGTTTTGTTGTTCTTTAAAAAAAAAAAGAGTAAAAAATATTTTAAAAACATTCTTGGTATAACTAATTCAGAGTTTGAATTAGATGGGTTTTTATTTAAATTGATTTCAATGTATTTGTGCCCTTTAAAATATTCATACCAAAATCTGCAGAATTAAACGTATTATTAAACTATTATAAAAGGAATACCCATATAAAACAGGTTTCATATTTTTAGACGTGACAGAAACAAATTATGATTTCCATTATAAATACTTAGCACAAAATGTTTGTTTTTTTAGTATAAATTATTGCCATTCAATATTAACCGATTCAAAAATGATAAAAATATGTACAGTTGGGTAATTTAAGAGCTTCCACTGATGTTAAACAACGAGCAACAAAGCCTTTATAAGAACGTTCCGCCATAGTTTCGGTGGCATGTTGTTTAGGAGTAACAGTAGTGATTAGCAGGAGTGACACACTTCAAGATGGGAACACAGTACTGAATGATGACAAAAATACTGCTCCAAAAATAACTCGTTTTGATCGTCCGCGTAAATGTGTTCAATATGTAAATTATATTTAATTTTTCTCCGCTAGTGATTGGCTGTAGGAGTTTGAGGGACCAATCGCTAACGAGGACTGGACAGACTACTGCCTTTTATTATCATAAGATGTTATGAATTTGTCACAGTAGCTCAGTAATTGATCCCATATGTTAAAAATTAGATAAGAAAAACACATATACAAATAAGTCAGTTCATAAAATACAGCAAAATTATTATTATTAAAAAAAAAGACAACAGAGATTTCATTATGCAATTTAAAATAAGTTAATAAATGCTTGGGAATGTAAAGAATAAAATGAAACTCTAAATCTAATCCAAGTCTAAACTGACCGTCTTTCATCAGTATCCAGTTGCAGTCGAGAGTTTCCTCGGCCTCCAGGAAGTAACGGCCATCCGTCCATAGGGCCGCTTTAGTTGTGGTGATCACAGCAGTGCCTGAGGTCAGGAGTTAGAAATGGCGGTAAGTGACCATCAATGTATCTCATGTAGATCTAGGAACACATGTTTGTTGATTTAGTTCAACCCCCNCCCCCCCCCCCCCCCCCCAAATAACAACCACACAATGGCCAGACACAAGACTTCGATTCTCTACAGGTCTGTACGTGGTGGTATTTTTTCTTGAATAAATGACTTAATTAATACGTAAGTTTCAGATACAAATAAAACAATGCGAGCCATCGATGTTTAATCAATCAGGAAATGCTGTCACACGTTTTCGAAAATTATTTTTTTAAAAGTATACTCGATCAGGGGCGTCATTAGGTTGGCTGCGGTGGGGGAGGGCCGCCCCGGGTGACACCATAAGGGGGGTGACACCGAAATTTAAAATTGTGTATAATCCCGTTTGCTCTGGAAAACTCGGAGGAGTTCTATGGGTTAAGCCATGAGGTGGGTGACACCATGAGTTACCGCCCGGGTAACACCAACCCTAGTGACGCCTCTGTACTCGAAAATGGTTTCTTATGTGAACTAATACCCAAACTCTTTTTAGGTACTATGTTCATACATGAGTTTAGAACTTTCCTATTTAAACCATCAATGACCACATAGGATGCAGACAAAGAATAAATGTTGACCAATCTTTCACACCAAACAAAAAATATAAATAAATAAGTATATAAAATCTGATTCACAGGACCAAGATCCAGGGGCGTGGGGTAAGGTAAGGTCGGTGGTCCTCACCAAGTATCGGTTTGTTCCCAACAACGAAGATGCGTCGTCATCGACCATTATCTGAGTCTAATAACCCCGGCTACGCCACTGCCAAAGTCTATAGATATATCAAAGTTTGGGCGTTTATGTGTTGACACATCGCATACAAAAAATTGGGTCTTCTACCCAATGTCTACTCGGAGGGGAATTTTTGCATGAAAAATAATACATGGTAGTCCATTAAAAATACTCAAAAGACTACTGAAAAAGTACGGGGATTTGGAAAAAAAAAAAGCAACAACTGGTATATTTTTAAAAACTTAATAACTAGTTAAATTTTGTAATTGTAATTTCGAAGTTATTTTCTCCAGCTAAATTTATTGTTATTGTTGTTCAGGGGTCAAGTTATTAAAAAGTTGGCGGTGTGATACCATAAGGAACAAAACTAAGCGGAGCTGTTAGGGGATGTCCATAAAGTACGTCACGATATTTTTGACCATTTTAAACTCCCCACTCTCCTGTCACCAACTGTCAAAAATCTCGCCCCCCCCCCCAAGAACGTCACACTTTCAAAAAAAATCTTTTTTTTTAATTAGCAAAATAATTAAAATTTTACATAAATCACACATGGCGGACCCCCATCCCCACTGTCACAAACTGTTACACTTTCTTACACCACTTCCACCCCCCTCCCGGAGCGTGACGTACTTTATGGACGGCCCCTTACCTGCAGATCCCTCAAAACCAGATATGTAAGCTCTTCTCTGATCAAAGGCTGTTGGGTATTCACTCTGCATTTGTTTCAAAGGAAAGAAAAGAAAGAAAGATGTCAAGGTTTTATTGAACAATTAATAAAACGTCATTATTATTAGCGAAGAACGTGTAACAAATAAATTATAAAGCAACATATCCATAGATCGAGATGCCAGCAATAAGTTAAACGTTGGGCTAAGTCCTGCTTTGAAAGTCACACATTCAGAGGCGTACCAACGACTTGGCATCGTGGCAGTTGCCAAGGGCGCCGAGGGCTAATCAATAAATTTATTCAAATTTAGTATTTTCCTACCTTTTGAATTTTGTTGAATCCATTTGTCTTGGGCGCCAAAAATAAATTAGCCAAGGGCGCGGAAACCCCAGTTACGCTTCTGTACACATTTGAGCATTACATTGTAAAAAAAAAAATATCTGCAGCTCTTGTCGTGAGGAGACTCAATAGATAGGCATATTTCTTAAATTTAAATACAGTAGAATTCACATGTGCCTCTAAGGTTCGTTGGTTCGTGTGCAAATTTACACATAATCTTTATTTTAATGCAACATTTTACACCCCACAAACACAGATGTTGTATTATCCTTCTCAAAATTAGCTACGCGGTAATTCTAAACTGCTGCGCGCCGTCGGTCAGAGCCTGCACGACCGTTTCAGGGAAAATAGCTTGTCATAATAAGGTGTATTAATAGAAAGTTATACTTACATTGTGAGCATCCCCTGAGGTGACTATAAAAGCTGACAACGGTCTGGGTCCCACCTGAATACTTGCAAGGGCCTCCCTGAATGATGCCAGTCTTTGTGTCGTGTTGACACGCGTGTTCGGGGCCACCTGCCAGATGGTAAGTCGAGATACCAAAAGTCACACAGATGACTAAGCGGTTCATTATACATTATTGTTCAAGGTTCAATTTGATACCTAGTAAATCTTTTCATGGTTCAATTTAGCATCTGGTATATCTTTTCATTGTTCAATGTAGTACGTATTTTATCTTTCCATGGTTCAATTTAGTATCTGCTATATCTTTGCATGGTTCAATCTAGTATCTACTATATTTTTTCATTGTTCAATTTAGTACCTAGTACATATATATCTTTTCATGGTTTAATTTAATAACTTGTTAATCTTTTCATGGTTCAATTTTGTATTTGGTATATCTTTTCATGGTTCCATAAAATAAATAACGTTTTTTTTTTTCAATACGCAATATCGTTTTTTTTTTCAATTGAAGTAACATATTTTTGGGCGTTCAACTTAATACATAGGCCTACTGTCGTGGTTTAATTTTTTTTTTTCGCCCTTCATCTTTGTCAATAAGATTATCATTAATTGAATCTTTTTATATACACTGACGTCCTTTCACTTTGTGTACTGCAGTTTCTGCCCGTGGTTTATACAATATTCTTATATATACACAGGTATATAAGAGGGTCTTCAAACTATTTATTAAAGCTCAGCGGTTAGTGGTTACAGGGCAGGCCTAAAGGAATTGAAGGCCCTAGGCGAAGTGAATTTGGTGGACCTAAATGTAATAGAAAAAAATATAAAAATGAATATGGAAATATTCTTGTGCGAGGCCCCCACTAATGAGACTAATCGGAGGACCGAGGTGGCTGCCTAATTTTCCTATGCCTAAATCCGCCCCGGTGGTTACTTCTGCAGTTTTAAAAGACAATGCCAATGGACCGCAGTAGAATCTTATTCTACACTCAACTTTAATATCTATCTTTTATTTAAGCTTTTAGACCCGCCCCTGTGTCCCTTATTCCATAAGTTACGATCACGTATTGGCAACCCCGTTCTCAATCGCCTAGTTTTGTAGACAAGTTTATATTTTTAAAAAACCCACATAAACACTCACATCTCCAGGTCCACAGTGCAACCTTTCAGCCAACAATGAACGGGGTTTAGCTGTGGAAGCAATAAAAGATCACGTTATGTTAAAATGTCAAGACAGAGACACAATGCTTGATTTATGATACAATGCCAATGGGGCTTTCGGTAAACAGTGCACTATAGACATACAGCAGTAAAATAATATAACTGGGATGACCTGAAGATGCAAGTGTCGTAGACGCATTTTCGTCGTCTTGAACTGGAGTGGGCCAGAGAACGATTAATCGAGTGGGCCAGAGAACGATTAATCGAGTGGGCCAGAGAACGATTAATCGTGTGGGCCAGAGAACGACTAATCGAGTGGGCCAGAGAAAGATTAATCGAGTGAGCCAGAGAATGAATAATCATTTTGTCTCAAGCACTACTTGTCCCGTGTCGTCCATTCTAACTCTAACCCTAAACCATAACCGCTAACCAGTGGCGGATTTAGCTAGGGCAGGGGCAGCTTGCCCCCCACGCCCCTGTTGGGTCTAAAATGGCGCCCCCCTAAAGACGCCCTCGATAAACACTAAAAAGGTGTCACTGGAGCAGAAAAAAAAATTGCTAAACACGAAACTTCTAATCAACACCAAATGGCTCACTCATCCTCATATCTGTTGAAGCAAACCACTATTACTGATTATTATCTTTTTCAATGGAATGCTGCAGTACAGCCCCTTTGAAAAAAAAATGATGATAGGGTACAAATTAGATACATATAATTTCCCGACACATAAAAAATTACCCAACTTTGGAACCCTTGTTGATTCAAGTTAGAAAACCTGTACTTTTCTGATTTATTTATAAGATTTATGCATTTTGTACGCATAAAACTTAAAACTTTAAATAAACAAACTATTTTGATTGGTTATAGATGTGGAAATTACTGTAGCTTTTCTTTCTTTTCCAATTAAAACACCATTGTATTCCGTGACTGATAACACCTAAGATTTGTATTAAATTAGTAGAAAAGCATTCAAATACTATTTTATTTATTGTTCTTTATTAAAATTTGCGCGGATCTCCTGGCGTTGTTCAGGGACCCCCAAATCAATTTAAATTTTCCACGGACCCCCTAAACGGAACAAGGGACCCTTGTAGGTCCGTAGGGACCACTTTGGGAACCACTGGGCTAGACAGTGACTTGTGGCAGTGGAACATTCGCCTATACAGTGACTTTTGATTGTAACGGTTAACACCGTGCATGTATTGCTTATAAATTAATTTTGTTATTGATGACATCATTTGAGTGCCTCACAAGTTGACGATCATACAAATGAACCTCATGAAGTAGTCCATGTTATGAATTAAAATTTGACCCCTTTCTCCATTAAATGTGAAAACCTTAAGCTTAACATTACTCCTCTAGCTAATTATAGAACGAACATTTAATACATTTCTCTGACTCTTTCATGTGAGTGACGATATTGTCTCGTGATAAAACAAGTGATAGTTTTTTTTAAAATATTCTTTACTCTTGAAATATCATAATGTATTTAAGGGAGTTAAAATTATTTATTTTAGAATACAGAGGCTAATACCACTGTCACCCACCACTTCACCCCTACCACAACACATACCCACCTCTACACACTTAACGAAATGGTAATATAACTTTGGCGTAGCATTTCTTATGGCCAGTATCAGGTACTAAAAATTACAATAAATCTATGATCTATGATTAGGTCTCTAATTGTTTTAAAACTTAATGGTAATTAAGCTTATGGCTAATTCTCTAATATTATTTTATAAAGTGACACAATGGCACAATCCTCAAATAAGTTGGTCGTTTTTTAAACTTAATTTAATTTAATGTACTATGCAGTGGCGTCGCTAGAGGGTTGCGGTGGGGGCGAGCCGCCCCGGCTGACACCATCAGGGAGGTGACACCAGACAGTAAAATTCTATATATTCCCGCTATTTGGCACATGAAAACTCGGAGGATTTCTATGGGTTAAATCATGAAGGGGTGACACCATGAGCTACCGCCCGGGTGACAACATGATCTACCGCCCCTGGTGACACACACCCTAGTGATGCCTCTGGTAATATACCAATGATGAATCTAGTTACTTTTTGTCTCTACTCGTTAACAGTTGTCTTGAAAGCCTCAGTGTTAAATATGTTATATAAGAACTGATTACAATATGGACCCGAAGCATCAAACGTGTATTATATAAGTATAATCCAATTAAAGGTGACATTGATTCAGCAGCGTAATTAAAAATTAATAATATTTAAAAACAATCAAAATGTATGAGATCAAATCACTCATAGAAATAATTAGAAAATAGTTTCATTTACTTCCAGGTTCGTTGGATGAAGTTTGAAAATGTGTTAAATGTTAAACAATTCTTAAATAATTTTAACTTTTAGTACCGCTCCTAGTTTTAAAATAAGGGTTTAGGGTCCTGATTTAGGGATCCCTTTAACTCAAATACACAGTTTTTCAATGTCTAGTTCCCAGGATGTTATTCAACTCTCTCGCCCCGTCGTGTTTGAAAGGAGACCTTTCATAAGCTTTGAAAACAACCAGCAGGAGTGCAGGATGTGAAATCTATACTCTTCAAATAGCATTCGTCCCTTGACTTTTGGTTGTTACTGTTTGAAGCTGGCGGTCTATAGATCTAACAGTGATGGCGAACCTATAAGCAAGGCGTGCCACAGACGGCACGCAGAGCCCCATCAGCCGGCACAAACTAAAATATTACTTCCCTACTGTGCTGTCGCTTTGTGTTGGCACTTGGCTATATAAAAGTAGATGTTAATTGAATTTTTGGGCATGCGGACCCAAAAAGTTTCGCCATCAATGGTCTTTAACTATTAATTCGTATGACAGTTTGCAGTGACATCGGTCAGTGCGGCAACTTCATTGGGCTTGGTTCATTATATTAATGAACACTTTTTGGTAGAAGCTCTATATTTTTAGCGATATTTTTAAATAGACTATAATGCAGACTTTTTCAAAAGCACAAAATTAAATTGTTTTAAAAATAAAATAAGTAGTCTATAAGATACAATAATTTCAAATGCGCGATCGGCTGACGTACCGATGGTCATAGGTTCGAATCCATGTGATGGCAAGGATTTGTTCCCTGAATCCACCCAGCTTCGAATGAGTACCTAAGACTAGTTAAGGATAAGGAAATAAAGGTGGCTGGGTAATGCGAGGAACCCTCTAAGCCTCGACCTGTGAACGCTACATCCCTTGCCAACAGACCAACATGGTCTGTGGACGCCATTATCAGCTGTATAGAAGGTGCGTCTGTATTAATTAGACAAATCAGATTCTGTCACTGTGATCTAATGGAATACATCTGTTGAAGCGAGGTGAGCATAAAAATGTCATGGTGAAGTCGTCCTCTGCTTAAAGCAGTGGTTCACAAACTGTGTTGACCCATAGACCCCTTCCCTTTTACATTTAGGCAAAACTTGCCCACGGACCCTCAAGGGAAAAAGCTCCATAAAAGCTTCGTAAAAAAAATTACAAATTAAAAAATCTTGTTAATAAAGAATATTTTTTGAAAAATTATGTTTTGAAATAAAATTTAAAACAATTAATAACTTGGATGAGCGTGATTAGATTGTATCAGTGTATCAATGTTTGTGAGCAGCAACCGCAAATCCCCACGATCACTTGTTGATTTCTATTGTTTTATGAGTTTCGTAACGGCACTGAATTCTTGTTCTCCAAAACAGAAAGACGCGAGGGAAGTCAACTTATGTACAATAACACATTAACAAAATCAGGATCTGTTTTTGTAGCCAGAATTTATAGCATCCTTTTTCAAAATTTGGTTTTAAGTTCATCATTTGTTTATATTTCAATAAGCAGCTTCTGTCTTAGAATGGATTCATCTGTGTTTGGGATCTGACTTTGTCTAACCGCAAAAGGAATCAGCAGTCGGAAATATCCAAGTGAAGAATGTCTAAAATCTTTGGTTCAGGTCTGAATGAAGAGCCATTAGGTACTGACAGTAAGCCTACATATTTTTTATCTCTATTTTTGCTAATTTCGAAAGATTTGGAAAATGAGACAAAGCGCATTATCCCAAGTTTTGTTGGTACAGAAAAAGTCCCAAAAAAATAAAATACAAACGCCTGTCTTTTCCAAACATTTATCAAAAAACCATGATTGGCAAAAATTGTACAAATCGAAAATTAACCATCCACGCTAACAAGGGGCGAATTAAGACTGCACGGGGCCCCTGGCTGCAATCAAACGGGGGCCCTATCCAGCCAGCGTCCCTTAAAATAAAATGATTGCTAACAGCTAATATAAGACTGTAACTAAATATTAATAATTAAGAAAAAAAACTAACACGAAGAAATAACTGTTTAAAATGTTCGCTGCTATGTTAAAAATTGAGTGTGAAAAGAATTTTTTTTACATTCCACCGCTGGGAATCGAACCCGAGACCGTTCAGAAATTTTAAAAATATAAACTATATCTTATACTTTATTCTCTAAGTGAGCCAAGTTTTATAGATTATTAAGACTGTCAGAGTCAGGCCTGAATCGCGATCAGTTTAATAGATAATATTTATAAATTTATTTAATTTATCATATTTTCAAGAATTCGTGCGAACATTTTTACACTTTTATTATAAAATATAAAAAGTTTGGGGGCCCCAAACCGTTGGGGGCCCCTGGCTTTAGCCCGCTCAGCCCCCCCCCCTAATCCGCCATAGACGCAAACATCTTTGAATATTTTTAAAACTTGTATTTTTCTTATCTACTTATAGTAATAGGGCTTCTGGGTTCCAAACGCATCAAACTGACCTTTCATTAAACAAAGTATTTTGATTTGTTACAGCTGTGGAAATAACCATACTTCTACTTCACTTTCTACCTAAAACAACATTGTAATCCATGACTTAGATCGTTATGTAATTAGAAAAAAGCATTGAGATACTATTTTATTTATGGTTATTTCAACTTATTTCTGTTCATCTCCAAAATAATAAAAATGGACAAAATTTTATTATTTGATGTTAAACCTTACGCGGGCCCCTGTCGCAGTTCAGGGACCCCCAAATTAATTTTAATTTTCCATGCGGACCCCCTGAACGGTACCCGGGACCCCTGGGGATCCCTTTTCAACCACTTCGTGAATCACTGGCTTAAAGGCTGCGGCACATGGATTTGACGAGCAAATTTTAAGCCCATGAAACTACCCGTCATTGGATGTGTTTTATGGAATCTAGATATCCTAATAAATCTTCAAACAACCACATATTAACTGGCTAATAGTTGAAAATCAATAATTTTCGTGCAAGTCGTTTTAGTTAACAGATGGTGTATCTGCACAGTGCAGTTCGATGGGGCTACCATCGGTACCCATCGGTACGCCAGCCGAGCGCACATGCCGCTCGACCACGATGCACATTTCTACAAAGTATTCCCCAAATTTAATTGTTGGCCAAAGAACCACCACTTTCTACCTTGGTAATTCCTAAAATGTAATTGCTATTCTCAAAGGCTCGGCCGCCAACCCTAATATTATGAGCCTATAAACGTTAAGCAGTTCTTACTTCTGTTAAGAAAACATGAAACCTGTCTATGCACAGACCTATGATTATTGAAAATGCTGTAATACTTCCCTCTGATCCAAGGGCTACAACTACATGTTTTCTTTGTGGGGCGAGATCACGATAAAATAACAACCAATAAAAAAACAACAACACGAGATGTCACAATGACTTTCAGTTATGACCCCT